>VSMD01040764.1:0-19165 GCA_008750895.1 Mirza zaza
ATTTAATGGAATACTATGTAGCTGTTAAAAAGAGATGCATCTGTTGTATGTTGTCTCCAAGGGACATCAGAAAGTGAACATAGCAAGGTACAGGATGCTATGTATAGCATCTTGTGAGCTTACTTGGATAAAATAACTTTATCTGTGTTTTTCTATATTTTACATATAGACTAGTATGCATAGGAAATTTCTGGCAGGATACACACTCCATTGATAATAGTTGCCAGGAAGGGGACTGATTCTGGGGGATTTCTAAGATGGGAAGGGAACTTTCACTGCTTATATTTGTACTGCTACTTGATATATCTATGTTTTTACCCTGTGTATACGTTCCATTTTTCCCATTAAAACTTAATAAAAATAGAAGAAAGTACACAGTCTACGGCCATACCACCCTGAACGCGCCCGATCTCGTCTGATCTCGGAAGCTAAGCAGGGTCGGGCCTGGTTAGTACTTGGATGGGAGAAGAAAGTACACAAAAGAAGTTCATTAAGAAGGTATTTGGCATCATGGATGCTTCTGGAGCCGGTCCCCCTTCTCCTGTTCTGGACGTTGAGATATGGAGAATAAAGCGAAAGAAAATACTGGGTTATTTCACTCAGGGCAAGCCCGGCCCCTCCCACCCCGCCCCACCCTGTGCAGCTTTCCCTTATCTCAGCCGTAAATTCTGGTAGAAACAATGGCAAGTCAGCCCAAGGCTGGGCTTAGTGTTTACAGAGGGAAAATCTGGGAATCCAGAGCTCCTGGGCCAGGAGGGAGGGCTCCCCAGGCAGCCCTAGGGCTTGCCCACATGGCTGTCCACGGACCAGGGGACAAGACCAGTGGTCACTGTGGGGTTAAACTCTCCCACTGTACCCGGATTCTCCACAAAACAGCTTTTATAGCATCAGTCCTCGAGCCCAACAAGAAACTTCAATTTAGAACAAATTAGTCAAGGATTTTGCTGTTTCTTCCAAGTTAAGGGAAAGAAACTTTTGCTGTTGTTGTCTCTACAGGATGCGACTTGCTGGGGAGAAGTTAATGTAGAGGTTCCCGAGGAGGGGAGGCATTCCGTTTTATCTTTTTTTCCTTGAGAAAATACAATAGGACACAGCTATATTACCCACACACCGGAGTCGTATTTAATTCATTAAGTTTATGAGCTATAAATGGGCCTTTTGTCCCCAGGAAAAAAAAATAATTTTCCCTCTACTCTTGTGCTGCAAAAAAAAAAAAAAAGAAGTAAACATAGGGAATTTTCCATGGCCCAAATTCTGACCTTGGTAAATAATTTTTTTCTTTCTTGCTCTTCTGGTCCGATGCGGGGCTTTGCCCTGCCAGTCTGCGTTCTTCAGAATCAGCATTCGTAGCTCCGCACCCCAGAAGGTGTTTATCCCCTGGTGCCTCTTCCCAGCTGAGCTGGACTTCTTTAAGGATGGTGACCAAATAAATCCTTGTCCTTCTCCTCCCTGTCCCCTTCTCCGCACCAACCCACCTGGCGCTCTCCTTTGAGAAGAGAACGTGTGGACAACCAGATTGAGCGAAGTTTTCAGTGTTATTTTATCTTTTTGTGTCCAGAAAGTGATGAGGAGAGATGAAGAATAAAGAGTAATCCTAGCTTTGGCCTCACCAGCCACAGGCCAGGCACTTAGGGACTGTCCTCTCCGTGGACCTTGCAGCCTGCCACGGCGAGGAATTCCTAGTATTCCTGCAGTTCCCAAATAGGTTTCATGGTCACAGAAAACATG
This sequence comes from Mirza zaza, assembly GCA_008750895.1. Lineage (NCBI taxonomy): Eukaryota > Metazoa > Chordata > Mammalia > Primates > Cheirogaleidae > Mirza > Mirza zaza. Next base: position 1,729 of record VSMD01040764.1, read on the forward strand.
AAGTTTAATTCCACGTTGCCTTGCTGCCACCTGAGTCCCAGTAGTTGGAGAAAGCAGGACTTGAACTGGGCTTTAATGGATAGAAAGGATTTATGCAAAATGGGAAAAGGGGCGGGGGGGCAGTTCCGGATGGAGAGAAATGAGAGTAAAAGTTTAGAAAGTGACAAGATAGCCATACTGTGGGTGTTTTTTGTAAACACGGTGGTCTCCAATGGAGAGCTACAGACGGGACTGCAGGGCCCATCTGCACAATTTTCCTTTCAGTTGAGGTTCCAATGAAAACAAGTCTCAGACCAAATGCAGCTACACCCCAAACATGTGTTGGCAAGCAGGCCCAAGAACAGTCCGACAGCTTCTGCCATGGGCCTGGTGAAGCCCAGCTTTCTCGCTGTTCTGCCCAACAAGCACCCGCGTTAAGGCAGGTGCACGAAAATGCCAGGGGTGGGATTTAGCTACCCTAGTGGATCAGGCCATAGAATCTTCCAGTATCAGGTGAACACTGCATTTTGTCCCAGGCCTAGGATGTAGCGGTGAATGGTATAGACTGTGGATATACCCAGATGCTTAGATCCTGTTCATGCAAGGACAGATGTGCTGGAACAGTATTTCTAGCCACTCCATTTATTAATATCTTGAACGCCACACTCATTTCAGCAAAGAAACATTTTTAGCATCCACAAAAATAGCCGAAGCCTTGTAGTAGCTGCCTCTGGGGTGTGGATTTCTGATTGGAGTCTTTCAACTAACCATCAGCCTCTGGTGTGTGTAATCTGATTAGGGCAATTTAAATATTAGCTCCCCATCCTTGTACAAATGTAAATTAACCTATATGCATATGTACATATTGCACTGTTCAAAGGGGGAGGATTAAAGTGAATTATAGACAGTATTCAGAGTATTTAGAGTTTGGATAAAACTTTGAAAACTAACCTCTCTGATTTTCTATTAGTGGGTCAGGCATGGTGATCAGCTGGCCCAGGGTCACCCTGCTTGCTGGTGGCAAAAGAGGACTGGATGTCTCAACTCAGGAGGGGAGGCTCTTCCCAGTGCTACCCTCTGCGCTCTGTATATCTGCAGGAGGTGGCCAAAGTAACCAAAGAATACAATGTGGATGTGTTAATTTCGTTGAGTCTGATTCTTAGCTTTGAATTAATATGAAAAGGTTTTGTCTGGTGGAGACACATTGATTTATTTATACATAATATAGTACTTATCCATATTATATTTTAAATGGGCTCGTTGTATATACTTCAGCAAAAAGGGAGGAGGCAGAGATCAAACCAGGATGGCAAAATGTTTCTGGCTGATGATGCTCAGTGAAGGATTCATGGGGGTTTACTCTAGCATTCTCTGCATCATGTGTGTGACCTTTTCATAATAAAAAGTTTTTAAAAATCAGGAGTGATTTTTCACACCCAGCCAAGGAAACCACTGTCATGAGCAACACCTATAGGTGCCTCCATAATCTCATAATCAGTTTTCATGGAAGATAGGGTTTTGTTCTTGTTCTACTTGTGTTACAGTTATTAAATGGTGATGTCGGTTATGGAGTGGCCAACTCCTTGAGGGCAGGTGCAGCCTTTTTTTTTTTTTACCCCCAGCTTTACTGAGGTCTAATTGACAAAAATTGTGTACACTTAAGGCGCACAATGTGAAGATTTGATATGTACATACATTGCAAAGTGATTACCATAATCAAGGTAATAAGCACAGCCGTCATCTCACATAGTTACCTTTGTGTGTGTGTACCGTGAGGACACTTAAGATCTATGTCTTAGCATGTTTCAAGTAAATAATAAAGTATTAGTAACGATAGTCACTATGCTGTACATTAGATATGCAGAACTTTTCCATCTTGTAACTGAAAGTTTGTACTCTTTGACCAACATCTCCCCATTTCTCCCCCCTCCAGGCTTTGCAACCACTATTCCACTCTCTCCTCCTGTGACCTCAAGGTTTTTAGATTCTCCATATGCATGAGATTATGCTGTATTTGCCCTTCTGTGCCTGGCTTGTTTCACTTAGCGTAATGTCCTCCAGGTCCGTCCATGTTGTTGCAAATGGCAGGATTTCCTTCTTTTATGGGTGAATAATATTCCATCCTGTATATGTGCCACATTTTCTTTATCCATTCGTCTGCTTACACCTCCTCTTATCTCCGGTGCCAAGTAGGACAACGTTGCACCAACTCACTCATAGCAGCCACTTGTGGAATCCCGCTCCTGGTGACTCACCCTTGTTATCTCTGCTCCCTGTCTGTGTACGTTAATGTGTCATCGATGCAGCTAATTATCCCAAATGCCACACTTCAGCCTGGCCTGCAAGGGTGGGAAGAATAAGTAGACTTTCTGTTTGTATTAAATTAAGTGTGTGTGCATTCCCATAGCCATCAGCTGCTGGTGTTGATGTTACAAAACATTATCCCACAGTTAGAAAAGGGTGGGGAGCAGTCTTTCTTCCACCCCCTCTGCCCGCCTCTGCCTCCTTGCCAAGGAGCCCGGGCAGGCTTTGGAATAACCTGAAATAAACTTGCAAGTTCAAGCAGAGCCTTCGTTCCTATCTCACCGGCAATTAACAGTGATTTACTAGGGGGTTGCATTCTAGCCTGGCCTCTGTCCCCTGCTGTCAGCAGCTTCGAGGACCGGTCTCATTATTGGTCAGTTCTTTGCTGTTCTGCAAACAGCCCTTTTCACATTTAGCTCCTGCCCACAACCACATCCTGTGTCTTGAGCACTGAGCAGCACTGGGCCACCCACCCCATGTTGAAAGGGGGGGGGGCGTGCAGTGAAGACAGCCCCCGTAGACAGAGGGACCAAATCCCTGGCGTGTTAGGGACGGAATGCACCCCAAGATGTGCTCTCTGTACCAAGTTCTCAGAGAACATGAGACTGGTCTGATAGAAATCTAAGTCCCTGCGTGTCCATCTGCAGACAGCTGAAGATGTTTTGCCCTGGCGAGGACAGGGTGCTTTCAGAAGCTGTTGGTCTTTTCGCCTTTTCTCAGCGAGGCTCCTGTTACACGTACGAGATGGGAGGGCACCCAGAGCTCTATTTGCCTTTCGGCTCAGCCAGTCATCGATGTGTAGGCCATCATCCCCATGCATCTGGGGCCCTGTGCATCGGCGTGGTGTGGCCCAGCCATCTTAGCGGACCAGCTGGGGCCTGACACTAGCTGCTAATACGAAATCCCAGTGGAGGAGCCCTGTTTGGTCCAATGTGAGGAATTCCTCTTACAACCCAGTATTAGGAGAAAGCCGATCACTCTGGAAGAATTGGTAGATTTCTTTTTATCAGACAAGAATAATTGCCTCCTCTCCTTACCTGTTGTCTTTGACTACCTTGACAGGTGGCACTAGATTCCATATTCTCCACAACTTCAGCCAGGGTTTGGGTGGTATTTTCTGGCCCCTGAGTTTGGCTTGGGCTTTGGTTTTCTGTTTCTGTTTTCAGAACTCCTGTAGGAAGTGTGCAGGGCACAAATGAATGGCCTGGTGAATGGCGGGGATCCTGCACTGCCCTGCCATTGGTCATCTCTGGCCTTCGGTTTTGGGGACTGTGCACAGCCCTAGCTACTGGAGTCTGCTGTGGGATTTCTCATCACAGAATCCCTACTGGCCTGCCTCAGTTGCACATTTCACAAGTATCTGAGAATTTTGCCCTTTTGTTTAGATGTTGCATCTTGTACCTGGGAATGAAGACCACATGGCTCTTCCCTGTAATGAATGGGTCTGTTCACTAAACATTCCTCCTAGGAACATGCTTTCCTCAGCTGCTACTGATGTGTCCAGAACCTACTCCTACAAGATGACTCCCAGTGGTGAGAGGCTCAGTTTGCTGTCACCAAGTAAGGGGCAGAGCCTGGTGGAGGGCAGCGGATTAGTTTCCCAGGGTTGCCGTAAAAAAACCTACAATAGCTTATGGTGGTTTAAAACTGCTGAAATGTATTCTCTCACAATTCTGGAGGCCAGAGTCCAAAATCAAGGTGTCAACAGGGCCATGCTTCCCCTGGTGACTGAGAAGGAATCCTTCCTTGCCTCTTCCTGCTTTTGGTGGTGCCAGCGTTCCTTGGCTATGGTAGTGTCACTCCGATCTCTACCTTTGTCTTCATGTGGCTTTAATCTCTGTGTCTCAAATCTCCCTCCCCTTTCTCTCATAAAGACCCCAGTCATTGGGTTTAGAGCCCTTCCTAAATCCAGGATAATCTTATCTTGAGATCCTTAATCTAATTATACTGGCAAAGACCCAATTTCAAATAAAGTCACATTTACAGATACCAGATACTTGGACGTATGTTTTTGGAGGGCACAAATCAACCCACTATGGTGGGTGATAGTAATATTTGTTGAGTAGTGCTTTGTGTCTTATTTTCACGTGTTATCTAATTTAATTCTCACACCAACCCTGTGAGTAGGTATGATTTCTCTCCCACTTCTGTGAGTGGGAAAATGAAGGCTCAAAGAAGTCATGAAACTTGCTGAAGATATAACAGCTGTCATAGCAAAATAGCTGTAGGAAAACACATAGGTTTTTCTGCCACCCATTCATGCATAGGGAATCACAGAAGAATACCAGGAATTTTGTACTGATGTTCATCCAAAGGTACAAAAAGGCTAATGTCACTGTAGCAAGAAAACTGATCCTGAGATGTGTAGATGTGCACTCCAAAAAGTCAAGATGGCTCCATCACTTTGCAAAGTTGGTATCAGAGTCGTCCTTAGCATCTCTGTTCAAATGTCACATGTCAGATGGGCATACTGATCTTGAGTGAATACTGTCCCTAGGCTTTCAGTTTAATGTTTGTCAAAGTTCTTCCAGGTCAAGGGTCCATGTTAAAAGTCAAGTGTCAGGAGTTTGGGAACGATCTCCAGATTATCTCATTGATATTTCTGGACTGGGATTGGTTGAGACATCATAGTCATGCTACAATATGTCATACCTTCTGAGATAGGGATTGCCCACTATTTTCTGCTCATGTTCATTTTCTGACACTTCTGAGATTTATCAGAACAGCATATACGTAAGTGGGGGAAATCACTATTCTGATGCAGGAATTTTACTTGGAAAAGGAAATACAGGTCCAAAGTCCTGAGAACTTTTGAGCTTCAACACCTAAAACACTGACTGTTCTGATCTATGGGGTTTTGAACCACGTTCACCGGAATACATTTGGGAAGAGTTTTTAGGTTCCAGGACAATAGCGGTAAATGTTTTAATTCCCAACCATGCAAACTTTTTTTTCCCTTTTTCTAAATGTGTTTCAATTTGATTGGATCACCTCCATGGTTTGCAGAAACTCTCTGTATTAGACAAGGTTCTCCAGAGAAACAGACCCAATAGTCTATCTATCTAGATATCTTTCTCTCTCCATCTTTCTATTTAGAGAGATATCTGTCTGTCTATCTAGGAAGAGATTTATAAGGAATTGGCTCCCACAATTATGGAGGCTGAAAAGTCCTAAGATCTGCAGTCAGCAAGCTAAAGTCCAGGAAAGTCAATAGTGTAGTTCCAGCTTGAGTCCAAAGACCCAAGAACCAGTAGAGCCAATCAGAGTTCCAGTTTGAAAGTCTTTAGGTTTGAGGCCCAAGAATAGCCAATTATTCAGTTCAAAGGCAGGAAAAGACCGATGTCCCAGCTCAAATAGTTGGGCAGGAGGCATTTCCTCTTAATAAGTCTTTTTGGTGTCCTTGATGAAGTTATATTCAGTTAAAAGAAGATTGGAGAGGCCAAGGCAGAAATCCACAAGAGGGACTCGTAAGATGGGATGCTTTCTTAGCCTTCTGAGTTTCCACTGGCCTCGTTTGCCCTTTGTCCTGAACATGTCTGCACCTTTTGTTAAATGAATGAAAGAAAGATGGATATGATATATTATTCTAGTATAGGAAGAGCCATCTGGGTTTCTTTGACCAGGTCTACATTAAGCCAACAGATTACTTCCTTGAAACCTATTCCTAAAACCCAGAGGAAGGCTTGATTAAAACATCATTTGCCAGCCAGCCTTTGCCATTCCATTAACAGATAGAACTCCCCATGAACCCACCCTGATGAGTAGACCTGCTGTGCAGAGGGCAAGGAAAGTTGATTCATTTCCACATGAAGTCTGTGATGAGTGCCACCAGCAGCACTGGTCCATGGGTGTGTGCTCAGCCTCCTTCCTGCTACCTTTCATTTCCCAGTTGCCCTCGTGAGACGTACAGGCATGTTTATACACAGGGCTCACAAAATACATTTGAGTGGTGGATTTTTTTTTTATTAGCTAACTTTGTTAGAAGTCATGTAGTCTTTTTAAAACCAAAGGTCATTTTCAACTCAGTAATAAAGTTGTTATATTTTGCAATTTGGCCACCCATGCTTAACAAATATTATACTGGCAAAATAATTACTGTGCAAGATTTGTTGGTAAACTTGTCAGGTATCTGAACATCTCAATGTCACACACCAGAAACTTCAGTAACGGTGGTCTCAGCACTTGTCGTAATGTATTTCTTGAGTCTTTTACCCATTTTCTTTTATTGTTTGTTCTCAGAGAGTATGAATTGATCACTGTATTAATAAGCAGCTTCAAAATAGGCTAGCAGAATTCTCCTGTACTTATAGAATACAAATCTAGGCAAACCGTAGTCTCTTAGATTTGCCGTCGCTGCTAGGCTCTGTTTTCGAGTGACTGGTTTTAAAAATTACTATTATTTTACTATTTGTACTTGAAAGAAGAAATTGCAAGGAAGGCCAGCTGAGGTGATGGCGGAAGGGGTTATAGTGATTTGAATTCAGATCTGGATTTACTGGCTGTGTGACTTTAGGCAAGTTACTTAACCTTTTTGAATCTGTTTCTTCACTAAGTGATGATGATATATATAATATAGGTTTATTATAAGCCTGAGCTCAGTGAGATAACCTTTGTCATCATTTGGCTGACTTGATTATTAATAAAAGCAATTTCACTTTTTGGGGTTGTATTCTGCTTTTTCTTTTACTGGTTTATTAAAAGCATTTTGTATTATTTAGTTAACTATAATTCTGTCTTCATAGTTTATTTCAACAGAAAATTGCTCATCATAAAATTTGTTAATCCTTGTTGCTGAATTTAGAGCTCATTGCATTTGTGCTTTACTTCAAGCCAAATTATATTCAGAACAACAGAAGACAAAAGGAGGCTCCTTTGTTCCTAAGTTTTTCTAATTCAGTTTCACTTCTAAGTAAGCAAACTCTAAACCAAGTTTGAGATTCAGAGCTAGGCTTATTCTGAGGATGCTGAACCCTAAGACCCAATGCTTACTAAAGAAATCTGGTTTGAGGTTCGAGAGACACAATTTTAGCATTTAAGAGACTTGAAAACACTTAGAAAGTAGTATATTATTGAAACTTATCACAGTGAAAATAGCCCCCTATAAGAGAATGGAAAATAACCATGGTTGGAAAGAAAGGAGCTTATTGAGTGCAGAGAATGCAACAATAGAGAATGAGTGATTGAAGATGAGTGATTCTTTTTTTTTTTTTTTGAGACGGAGTCTTACTCTGCCACCTGGGCTAGAGTGCTGTGGCGTCAGCCTAGCTCATAGCAACCTCAGACTCCTGGGTTCAAGCAATCCTCTTGCCTCAGCCTCCTGAGTAGCTGGGACTACAGGTGTACACCACCATGCCCAGCTAATTTTTTCTATTTTTAGTAGAGATAGGGTCTTGCTCTTGCTCAGGCTGGTCTCAAACTCCTGAGCTCAAGCAATCCTCCCACCTTGGCCTCCCAGAGTGCTAGGATTACAGGCATGAGCCACTGTGTCTGGCCAACAATGAGTGATTCTAAGATGTCACTGATTATGAGAAGCATCCTCAATTTAGTAGCTCCCTATTTGAGGGAAGGGAATAAAACACTACTGTATCACATGCAAACAGAATTGCAACATGCATTCTTCTTTTATGATTTTCTGGTAAATACTTGAATAATTGTTATGGGTAGACAGGGCTGCAGTGAGACTGGAGCAGAGAGTTAGACTGAAATGCTGACCACACCTTGGGGCACTGTTAGAGACTGGTTTCAAGGTCAGGAGGATAGTAGTTCAGAAAGAGTGTGAGTTTGAGTGGATGTTGCATTAGAGAATGTGGTTACACTAGATAAAAAGTAGCTAAAGACAATTTCAGTGTGTTCGAAGTCAGAGGCTACAGTGTTGAAGAAATTACAGCAAAGAGAGCAAGCAGATCAGGAAGGTAAGGAGCTGAGGGGTCCCTTTGAGACTAGCCAGAGAGGGAAGAGGCGATTTGAATGAGGAGCCAAATGCAAACTTAAAATGTTCCCAAAAAATGAAATGTACTGGAAGAGTCTGAAATTGTACATCAGCAGTTTCTTTTGACAAATTTTGGCTGAAACATTAAACAAAAAACAATGATCCAACTCAAAACTCTGTGATACCTTTAAGTTGTTTATATAATAGGGCTTCAAGGGTTTAATTTAGAATATTTCTGTGATGAATAACTGGCTCTTGTTCATGTAAACAAAGTGCAGCCTGTGCAGAGTAGCCAAATCTTTTTCATCCAGGTCACGGCTGTTTTCCTGAGGGGAGAACTTTCCTTTTTTAGTCCTTTCCCACCTTAGTAAATCATGACTAACATATTTAAAAGCACCTTTCCAAGCTTTTCCCACTGTTCCTGTGGCATTCTCACGAAAGAATGACCTCTGTTCTTTCCTTTGCTCTCTAGGATACAAAATTAGGCTTAGAAAGCCTTGGACAGGAATAGGAAATTTGAGTTTTCTACAAACTGTGTGACTTTGATGAAGTCCCTTTCTCTCTCTGAACATTGTTTTGTTTTCATCCAGATGACTTTTCCATGCTTTTCTAAAGCTCTGAGTCTATGATAGATGCTTCAGACCAGTGGAGTCCAACAGAAATAGAATGCAGAGCACAGATGTAATTTTAAATTACATTTAAAACAATTTAAACTTAAAAAAACAGGTGAAATTAATTTTAAGGATGTAGTTTATTTAACTCCATACATGCAAAACACCATCAACATATGCTCAGTGTAACAAATTGTTTATTTTATATTCTTTGGGAAAGGGGCAGTAAGTCTTTGAAATTCCATCTTTATTTTACATTTACGACACATCCTAGTTCAGACTGGCCACAGTGCATGTCCTTAAGCACCACATGTGGCTAGTGGCTGAAGAATTGGACAGTTCCTTTTCATCCCCTCAATCATGGAGCGAGCCCCACTTAGAAGCAAAGTTAATTTGAGTAGAGTTCTTAAAAGGCCCACTTACCACCAGCCCTGTGAATTTCTCAGCCCTTGCAGCTTTCTCTTAGTCCATTAAAAGCTTAGCGTATCATCCACAAGCACCATAAAAAATGGGGAAGTTAAAAGTCCACTTTGAGACAGAAGGAAAAAGATCCCAAGAATCTGTCCATAGGTCCATAACCCATCTCATCAACTCCCAAATCCCAAACTTGGAAACCAGGAGTTTCTTTGTAAAGCTGGCAGAAACTAATTTGGAGACCAAACCTACCCTGAAGTGATGGTGATTTAGAATCTGTTTATCCTACTTCGTATAACTATGTATGTCTTTTTATGTAAAGATATTAATGTATTCTATTCCTGAGTATTTACCCAGAATTTGCTGGGGGAATGTGCCCATGCTACTTTTGTAAAATCTGAAATATACTAGATTGCAAAACACCTCTGGCTTTGGGGGTGTCAAATAAGAGATCATGGACTGTAGTGGTGCTTTTCAAACTGTTTGATTATGATCATGGTAAGAAATGTACTTTACATTATTTCTCAGGACATGCACACACCCTTGAAACAAAAGTTTTATCAGAGGGTGGGTACCTTTACTAGACACTGTGCATTTTGAGATTTTCTACTATTTTTTTTTTCAGAGTCAGGATCTTGCTTATGTATCCCAGGCTGGCCTTAAAGACCTGAGCTTGAGTGATCCTCCTGCCTCAGCCTCCCAAGTAGCTGGGACTACAGCTACTTTTTTTTTTTTTTTAAGTTGCCAATGCTAACTCACTGAGTTGACAACACAGCCCAGTAAAGGGTCATGCCCACACTTTACAAAGCATTGCTGTGGGCCCTGTATTTGGGGATCACAGAGTAGCACAGGGAAGTGGAGAAAAGAGAGAGGAGATAGGCGCCTGGCAGGGAGGCAACCCCTGTCCTCCACCCCTCCCCTTCCCCCCTGCGTCCCTAGGCCTGCTAGTCTCTGTTGTGGTTTAAATAGCACCAATTATAGCCATATCCCTCAGTGTGTGTTGGCCATTGTCAGCAGTTTTTCTGGTGGTTTGGGCACCATGTGGTTCATCTAAGATAATTACCTGGTCCTGTAGGTTTTGTGCTTAGACTTTTCAAAGGGAGCAGGAAAGTAAGATTACTATTGAACCATTTTTATGACCTTGAAAAATTGGGGTATGCCTTATAAATGGGGTGGTTTATATGGAGCCACCATTTGTTCAACCTTCATTTTTATATTACTAAGGACTTTTTGGTCATCAATGTCTAAAAACCAGCTTATATAAAATGTGGATGGCAAGTGCAAAGTCAGCTTCAGGCACAGCTGGACCTCGGAAACCTAGCCTGTATGGTCAGGGCTTTGTGTCTCTCTCGTTTTGGCTTTGATCTCCTGTGAGCACTGGCTTCATCCGCAGACTGGAAAGGGAAAGGTCTCCTGCAGCTCCAACTATGAATCCTCATGACTTGTGATCCAAAGAGAAGAAAGACTTCGTTCTCCCAAAGCCCATATGGGAAATCCCAGGGAAAAGTCTTGCTTGAATTGCTTGAACCCATCACTGGGCCCCAAAGAATGGCCAGACCTCAGCTACGTCCCCACCTCCTATGGCAAAAGTGGGGACAGTCAAATCTGAACCATATGGAATAGGTTCCCCCGTTATCCAAAGAAGGGGGAAAGAATGCTAAGGAGACTAAAATAATTAATTTTCATTTGTTATTAATTCCTAACTCCTTTGAGGCTGCTAAAGGGACCAATTTCAAGTTGGTAGGGTTTGCATCAAGAGATTATATAAGTCTCTGTGCCTGATCATCAGTTCTTATCCATTAGAGATGGTATGATCAACAGAAGCAGGTTAGTCTAAGCCTGACAGCCATTCAGAACTGTCTGCTCTGTCAAAATTGCTCCTTTATGTCAGGCATGGTGGCTCACATCTGTAATCCTAGCACTTAAGGAAACCAAGGCAAGAGGATTGCTGGAATTCAAGACCAGCCTGAGCAACATAGTGAGACCCTATCTTTACAAAAAAAATGAAAGAAAAAAAAAATGCTGGGCATGGTGGTGTGTGCCTGTAGTCCCAGCTACTCAGGAGGCTGAGGCAGGAGGATCACTTCAGCACAGCAGCTAGAGATTACAGTGAGCTATGATCATGCCACTGCACTCCAGCCTGGGCAACAGAGTGAGACCCTGTCTCACAGGAAGAAAACAAAAGTGCTCTTTTGTGTGTGGGCTTTTGCTTCCCTACTCTCCCTAATATTCAGGATCATTTTGGGCAGACCCTTTTCTTGTGCTCTCTCAGAACTTAACAGTCACGTTCCACCTATTTCATCAGCTGTTTCGTCCTCCGAGTTCTGGCCCCTAGCATGGGAGTCAGGCGTGGAGGCTCAGGGATGGCATTCTTTCCACAGCTGCTGCACTCCAAGAGCCAAAAGTTGCAGCTTCCACCCTTGTTTCTCCCATCAGGCTGTCCTAAGGGCACAACTATCTTGAAATCTGTCAGCACTCCCTGGGATCAGGGGAGGTCTTCCTTCATATTCTCTGTGTCCTGAGGTGCCATGCCTTTGCTCTGCCCGGCCTGCCTGGGCCTTGGGAATCCCCCTCAGTTTCTATTCTTTCTTCCTAAGGCTGGTGGAAATTAGTCTTCACTGTCCTCTGCCCCCCACCCCAGGCCTCAATGACATTATATCCCAGGCTTCTCAAGGTGCTTTTTTTCTGAATCTTTTCTCACACTTTGCTCTCATCAGAATGTTTCTGAAGCCCACTCTCTGCAAAGTCTGTTTTAATAAGCAAATCTTGACCAATGTAAGGTCGACTCAGATTAATGGAATAAACTCTAGGCTTGGGACCAGAAGGATCTGTTGGTTCCGAGTGCTGATATTTACTGTGTCACCCTGGTGGGACCATGTAGCCTCCTTTGGCTTCAAATCTGGGGATGATAATGCCTGCCTCATGGAATGAACTGGAATTATATGTGCAGACTGTCTGGTTCAGATTGTAGCATCAAAAAATGTGCTATGGGCTGGGCACAGTGGCTCACGCCTGTAATCCTAGCACTCTGGGAGGCCAAGGCGGGAGGATTGCTTGAGCTCTGGAGTTTGAGACCAAGCTGAGCAAGAGTGAGACCCCGTCTCTACTAAAAGTAGAAAGAAATTGGCGAAACAACTAAAAATAGAAAAAAATTAGCCAGGAACAGTGGCATGTGACTGCGGTCCCAGCTACTTGGGAGACTGAGGCAGGAGGATTGCTTGAGTCCCAGGAGTTTGAGGTTGCTGTGAGGTAGGCTGATGCCATGGCACTCTAGCTTGGGCAACAAAGTGAGACTCTGTCTCAAAAAAAAAAAAAAAAAAAGTGCTATGATAGTCCATTCCCAGTATGCAAGCAAGGGAAACCCAACTCAATCTGGCTTAAAAAATAGGATGCTTTGACCACACATAACTGCATGGTATATGGGAACAGCTAGTTTGAGTCATGGCTGAATCCAAGTGCTGAAATGATGCTGCCAGAAAGCCCCAGGCACTGTTTTCCTTCTCAGATAGGCTGTTTCTGCACATGGCCACAGCAGCTTCAGGCTGGCATTCTAGCAGCTCAACAACCCTGAGGAAGGAGACCCCTACTTCCTGGTAGTTCCAGGAAGAGTCTCAAGGCTGATGCTCATTGGCTTAGCTCTGGTCATGGGGCCACCCCTAAGCCAATCACCGTGGCTGGGGAATGAAATGCTCTGATTGGTTAGGTCCAAGGTCATGTGACTGCCCACGGAGTGGGTTCTATAATAGTTCCACCCAAACCACAAATACTGACAATGCGGAAAGGGGAGATCCCAAAGGAAAACTGGCTGCAAATAAGAGTGAATAGATGCTAGGGAAGGGGAAAAGCAATAGGTACCCATGCACACCCTCTTGGATTATCCCTTCTGGGGCAATGCTGTCAAAGTGTCCTGCTGATTGCCCAGAGGAACGTTGCCTGTGGTGGCTGTCAAGGCAGGCAGACTGGGGGGCGGATGGTGGGGACAGACAGGTGAAAGGGTGGAGAAGAAGCAAAAGGACCTGGTAGCCACCTCTCAGATCACAGCCTGGTGCTGGCTCTTGTTCTATCTCTCGATCTACCGGTTTTAACCTGGGCTGAGCTACAGGAAGCTTTGAAACCCTGCACTTGTTTGTTCTCAGCGCTGTGTGTTCCCATGCAAGTGCTTCCCTGGAAGGGCTTAACCCACATTCCACCTCAGCTTCCCCTGTTGCTCTCTGCTAGGACACAGTTCAGCCATCCTGCAAAATCAAACAAGACATCTCCAATTGCTTTTTTGAAGCTGTCCTACTGAAGTGTGTGTGTGTGTGCATTTAATGTTTACGGGAGTTTTCTATATCACTCTTATAGGAGGAATTAGGATTTATTTAGCAGCTAATATTTAACTTAGTATAAGCGCTTTAGGAGGTTATTTTGTGATCTTCACATCAATCCCATGAAGTAGGTACTATTATTAGCTGCATTTTATAATACAGAAAACTGAGGCATAGAGAGGTTAATGAACTTCCCAAGGCCACACAGCTTGGCGAAACCAAGAGTGAACCGAGACTTGGAACTAAGATTTGGGCAGTTTGAATCTGGACCCCAGGTCATTGGGAAGGGGGTCGAGGTGGCTGTTCTCCTCAAGGCCAAGAGCCCAGGGCAAGAGGAGCTTGACTAGACTACCAGAGCACTCCAGGAAGTTCAGAGGGAGCAGAAGTGCAAGTGAGAGACATTGTGGGTTCCAGCAGCTGTTAGGGTCCAGGTCACACAAAGAGGTTTGGGGGACCCTGGAGGCCTTTGTTTCTCCAGCCTAGCTTCCTTAGATCCCCAAGGAAGGCCAAGGAAGGGTCCTTGCCTGGTGGCCCAGTCGGCACCGACTCAGCCCCCAAGCGTCTGGCTAGCGGACTCCAAGGTCAGCCAAGCGTGGTGGTTGCTTTAGATCACAGGAGCTGATTTTGACCTCCTTGGAATCAGAGGCCTGAGCAGGATGAAGACGCCCCCAGCAGCACATTAATCTGTTGGTGTTTCATTATTTTTGCCAAATGCGGGAAAGAAATAGTAAATCTGGGTTACGTGGTGATATTTTTCCTTCCATACATCTTTATAGTATGTGTCCTTTTCCTCTAACAGAAACATCAAGTGAACAGGGACAAACTGAGACTTGCAGTTCACATAAAAAGTATAGTGGCCACTGCAAGGTTCTTTTCCCCACGTGACAGCTCAACGCTGCTCTGTGTTGAGGAACAGGGGAGGGTATAAAGAACGAACGAAAAACTTCCCATAACCTCTCTACCAAAAGATAACTGCTATCATCATTTTCCAGCCTTCTTTTTTTTTTCCTATCTGACAGTTTTTCTCAGACTTCCAATGTGAACTTGAGTGACCCCCAACCGCCTCTTGCTCTGAGACTGAAATGGTTTGTGCCAGTTGTGGGACTTGCCATGCAGGGAGACACCCAGCTAAAACCTTTGTGCCTCCCACCCGCATAGCTGGCCCCTGCTGACTCTGAATGAAGCCACTCTTCTGGCAGATTGCATTTAAGGAATGTCTTAACCGGGCTGGGGAACAAAGGCCTCCTGGGCCCCAAAGCCTCTTTGTCTGTCCTGAACCCTGGTGGCCGCTGGAAGCTCAAGTGTCTTAAGCCTGCCCTCATGTGCCCCCTCTCCCCTGAACTGGTGGAGTGCCCTGGGGGCCGGGCTCCTTTCACCCTGGGTTCCCTGGGTTTCGGATCCACCGGCCCCCTCCATGTCCTTCCCACCTGCACCCTTGAGAAGATTGTCCTAGCAGAGTGCCACCCAGGAGTGAGATGCCTCATGTCCTCCCAGTCCCATCAGCTGCCAGGGGCTGCCTCAGGTGCTCATTGCAGAGATGTTAACTGGCCCAGGTGACGACTGGAACTGTGGCCAGGACTGGTGAGCCCTTTGCCCAGGCTTACTAGCCTGACCAGCCTAGACCTTTTTAGCAGGAGGAACTTTCATATGTGGGGTGTGTGTGTGTGTCTGTCTCTGTCTGTCTGTCTCTCTGTCTGGAAGCCTTATGTTCAGCAGATGTTTTCTAAGCACTGACTTTGAGCAAAATACTATTAAGGGGCAGTGAGGGAAACCAACCCAGAAGATGCGGTATCTCTACCCACACAGAGCTTTCAGTTTTGTTTCAATTTTGACAAAGGACTTGCCTTTATGGCAGCAGTCCCCAACCTTTTAGGCACCAAGGACTGGCCTCATGGAAGACCATTTTTCCATAGAGCAATGGGGTGGGGGGATGGTTTGGGGATGATTCAAGCACGTTCCATGTATTGTGCAAACCTCTCTGCTAATGATAATCTGCGTTTGCAGCCGCTCCCCAGCACTAGCATCACCGCCTCAGATCACGAGGCATTAGATTCTCATAAAGGGGCGCACAACCTCAATCCCGTGCACGCGCAGTTTATAGCAGGGTTTGCAGTCCTGTGAGAATCTAATGCCTCTGCTGGTCTGACAGGAGGTGGAGCTTAGGCAGTGATGTGAGCGATGGGGAGCGGCTGTAAATACTCATGAAGCATTGATTGCCTGCTGCTCACCTCCTGTTGGGTGGCCTGGTTCCTAACAGGCCATGGACTGGGACCAGTCTGTAGCCCAGGGACTGGGGGCTGCAGCTTTATGGGACAAAGAGAACGGTATAGATGGGTGAATCACCAAGTAATAGCCCATGTGCTAGTGGGCTGGATGGACAGGTAGCACTTGGGTAGACCGAGGCAGAGTGGAGGTGACGCTTGGCAGGCCTGGGGGCTTTTCTGCCTTGCTGTGCTTGGTTTAATGTCTTCAGCTGTTGCTGTGTGAATTTCCAAAGGGCCCTCTCTGAGGAGCTCTGGTTCCAGCTGGCTCCTCAGCTGGGGTTGGAATCCTGCTCTAGAGGAGGTCTGTTCCATTGGAGAGGTCAGCAGCGAGCAACAACTCAAGTTGTTTTTCCAGTAGTGCAAGCCGCAGCCCAGCATCTGGCCCGGCTCCTCAGCTCGCACAGCTAATCTGGGAATGCAGAGACCGGCTGTTCCTGGGAAAAGTGATTTAAGTGATGAGACTCAAAGATAGGTGAGAAAAAGCAGATCTTGCAAAAATGATGGCAAGACGACCCTTGCAGGTCAGGCCTGGCAGGGAGCAGAGCATTCCTAGTGCCAGTAAATGAAGCAAAGCCCCTCTCCCCCTCGCCATTTCTTGGAGATGGAGATAAAGAAAAACTCCTGGACTGTTTACGCTGGAGAAAGTTATTTACATTTCTGGCTCAGTCTCGTGGGGTCCAAGCCACAGGAACTCGACTGCAGTCTGTGGAAGGGGGTAGTCTGTGAATCGTTGGGTGCTGATTTTCGGTGATAAGAGTTTCTACTTGCTTAAGAAGGATGAAGAGCTGAGTTCAGGAATATGTAAACAGACATCTTGGTCCTTGCCTTCTACGCTATTGTCCAAAGGGAAGGGACATTCTATGCGTAAGTTAGGATTGAGTCATATAGAAGCACTATGGAAGTTTGTTTTTTTAAGGAACTTTGCACATAATTTTATAAAGTAAAAAGATGACATAAAGCAAATCCTTACACCTTTATTTAGCTCAGTGGTTCTTAACCTTGGCTGTACATGAGAATCCTTGGGAAGCTTTTAAAACTCCTGATGTCCCAGGTCACACGGTCACACCCAGGGCAATTACAGCAGCAGCTGTGGGGGTGGACCCAGGCGTCAGGATTTTATTTAAGTTCCCCAGATGATTCCAGGATGCAGCAAGGGCTGAGAGTCACTGCTTGCTTGCTTTCTTTCTTTCTTTCTTTCCTTTCTCTCCTTTCTCTCCTTTCTCTCCTTTCTCTCCTTTCTCTCCTTTCTCTCCTTTCTCTCCTTTCTCTCCTTTCTCTCCTTTCTCTCCTTTCTCTCCTTTCTTTCCTTCCTTTCCTTCCTTTCCTTCCTTTCCTTCCTTTCCTTCCTTTCCTTCCTTTCTTTCTTTCCTTTCTTTCTTTCCTTTCTTTCTTTTCTTTCTTTCTTTTCTTTCTTTTCTTTCTTTTTTCTTTCTCAGACATCTCACTTTGTTGCCCAGGCTAGAGTGAGTGCCGTGGCATTAGCCTAGCTTACAACAACCTCAAACTCCTGGGCTCAAGCAATCCTCTCCTGCCTCAGCCTCCTGAGTAGCTGGGACTACAGGCATGTGCCACCATGCCTGGCTAATTTTTTCTATATATTTTTAGTTGGCCAATTAATTTCTTTCTATT
>VSMD01040769.1:3882-14300 GCA_008750895.1 Mirza zaza
TGGTCCTCCACCCCATCCTCCACCTGATCCTCCACCCTGTCCTCCACCCCATCCTCCACCTGATCCTCCATCCTGTCCTCCACCTGATCCTCCACCCCATCCTCCACCTGATCCTTCATCCCATCCTCCACCCAGTCCTCCACCCTGTCCTTCACCCCATCCTCCACCTGATCCTCCACCCCATCCTCCACCTGATCCTCCACCCTGTCCTCCACCCCATCCTCCACCTGATCCTCCATCCCATCCTCCACCCTGTCCTTCACCTGGTCCTCCTCCTGATCCTCCACCCTGTCCTCTACCTCCCGCAGCAGAACTGTGACTCTTAACAAAACGGGGGTGGGAACCACCAGCGTGGGAGCCGCCAGCGTGGGAGGCGAGGCCTCTTCAATTCAGGTTTCTGGGGCCTGCGGCAAACGTGGTTAAATGAATGAATGCATGGAAGGGAAGAGAAGAGGGAGGAGGCTGGGAGGAAAATAAAAGAAAAATATCATGTCTTGGCTGGTAGAGTGGTATAACCACTTGGGGAAACCATCTGGCACCGTGCCCTAAAGCTGAGCAAAAGCTGCCAAATGAGGACCCCGCAATGCCACTCCTGGGGTGCAGACAGGCGAGCAGGAGCAGGTAGACCCGCATGGAATTTCAGGGCAGGACTATTCCCAGTCTTGCCCCCGACCTGGAAACAACTCAAACGTCCATCGACAGGAAAACAGAGACGTCCGCTGCGGTATTTATCTGTCGGAATATGACGCAACCATGAAAACAAACTACACCTGGACAAATGGAGTGGACAAATTCCCCAAGCACAATTGAGTGAAGAAGCCAGACACAGAAGAGCTTGTGTGATCCCATTTACTGCAAAGCAAGAACAGGCCACACTAAACCACAGTGCTGAAGGATGCTTACTTAGATGGCAAAACTCCTGAATTAGGGTTCTGCAGAGAAAAGAGCCGATAGCAGAGACTGAGATGAATATGGACATAGAATATGTCTACATACCTGTATTTAAAAAGATTTACTGCCAGGAACTGGCTCACAGGACCATGAGGCTGAGGGGTCCCACAGTCTTCTTTCTGTAAGCGGGAGACCCAGGAAAGCCGTGGTGCAGTTCCAAGGCCTGAGAGCCAGAGAGCTGATGCTGTAGACCCCAATCCAGGTCTGAAGGCCTAAGGACCAGGAACGCCCAGGCCGGGAGAAGATGATGTCAAATCCAACCTTCCTCTGCCTTGTGTTCTGTTCAGGCTCCAGTGGCTTGGATGATGCCCACCCGCCCTGGGGCCCAATCTAAATGCTAATCTCTCCCAGCAGACACACCCAGAAATAATGTCCAATTGTATATCTGGGCATCCTGTAGCCCAGTCAAGTTGACATCTGAAATTAACCATCTCACAACTCCTAGGAAAAAAAAAAAAAACAGAAAGGGTTGCCATAAAGTCAAAATAGTGGCTGTTACTGCTGAGAGAGTGAGGAGATTTTCACTGGGGTGGGGGAGACAGGAGTCTCAGGGAGTCAGGTGGTGTTCTAGTTCTTAGTCTTGGATAATGGTTACAAGGGTATTTCCCTGGTAATAATCTGCTAAACTATACATATATTTTATGTACTTTTCTCTGTGTACTATATTTCACAATAAAAATATTCTTATAAAAGAATGAATGGATGCAGAAAATATGAATTCAATTTATTAGGCACCAAGTACTATGGCGGTCAGAGCTGGAATGCAGCCTGTGCTCCCTCACAGTGCTGGAGTGGAGTTGGGGGCTGGGAAGGTGGGCGTGTGATTAGATGAACATCGGGCCTCAGACTAGTGGATGATCCAGTCACCCACCAGCTAGCATGGCATCCGGACTCCAAACCCACAGTTCCCTTACCTACGGGAATGAATCAGGAACAGCAATTAGCTAGCAAGGCAGGGAGACCCTCACCCGTGCCTCACTAAAGCAATAGTGTGTGGTAAATTGCAGGGATGGCCCAGTTTTTCATTCCTCCCTGTCTTCCTACCTTTTGCCTCATACCTTTGCAGTTCCTCAAACTAAAGAGGCAGAGTTAATTTCCCCACCCCATGAGTGTGGGCTGTCCTGGACACTTGCTTTGGCCCATATGATGTGGCAGAAAGGACAGTGTGCCAGCTCCAAGCCTTGCCTCTTGGAGACTCATGCATCTCACTTGCCCTCTTGAGCCCCTGCTGTTGCCAAGGGAAGCGTGTGCGCAGGGTAGCCCGCTGGCGACACATGACCAGCTGGCATATGAAGCTGGGCCTCGGGCAGCTGAGATCAGCTGACAGCCGCAGACTCCCAGACAGGCAGGAGAACTCCGTCAAGATCAGCCAACTCTCCACCGTGTGATTTGTGAACACGAATCATAAATTATTGTTTGTTTTAATCTGCTGAACCTTGGGGCTATTTGTTATGTAGAAATAGCTCACTGGTACATTGCCCAGGGACAGCTGTGAGGCCTGGGCACTTGCTGGAAGGGGTTTCTGAAAGGAGCCGCCGGCTGGGAAATGGTCAGTGCCAGTCCACCCACCTCCCTCTCTGAGGCTCCAGGCAGCCTCCACATCAACATAACCACCGAGGCTACCCATGCCTGGTACGGTGAGTGCACTCCTGCCAGGCCCTAGGCCGGGCACCTTCCAAACCTAGCCCACTCAACCCCTACCACAGCCCTAGGAGGTGGGCACTCTTGCCACCCCCATTTTACAGATGAGGACAAGAGAGAGGTTCTCCTGAGGTCACATGTCTTGTAAGAGGTGGAGCCATCCTGCCTGCCCAGCCCCCAGTCAGCTCCCCTCAGACCATCCTCCCCAGCCTTGGGCCCAAGCCGCTGGGCCCTCAGAGGAGGGCTGCCCCCCCACCCGTTCACCTCCTCCGACCCAGGGCCCCCCAGGTCCCAGGCGTGAAGATTACGTTCAGCAGCATCCTACCTCAGAAGATGACGCTTCCTGCGGGCACACACGATGCCGGTGTATAGGAAGCAGTCGGCAGAGAGGATGCTCTGTAACCGCTTCTGCGAGGGGTGAAGGGTGTTAGAGCAGCACTTGCTATTCTGGCGGGGAGTCTTGGAGTATTGGGGTGAGGGACTACAGAGCTAATCCAGTAGAAAGTTCGGACTTTTTGGTAAAAGCCACGTAGCCTTTTCTTCACATGAAATTTGATACAGGAACCCTCCACATAAGAGAGACCAAAGCCAAGCTTTGCTGGCTGGGAAGCCAGGGAGCTCTGCCTTAGATCCATCTGGGGCGTCGCTGGGGCTCCCTGTAACACCACATGGGAGCCACTGTGGTGGCCCAGTCGGGTAGTCTTGCTGATGGAAAGAAGCCTCACAGTCACAGAAAGCAGGAGTAGAAGAGCCAGAAACTGAACTCAGATCTCTCACCTTCCACCTCTGGGCTCCTGTTACAAGTGTTCAGTAACAAAAACACACATTCCAAAACAAAGGCATAAATCTCATTTATTTTAAACATTTATTTTTCAAAATGGTGTACTTGGCTTCTCATGTAGTCACTAGAACAGAATCGTGCAGTCATCAAATGTCAGGGCCCCATTCATATGTAGCATTGCCGTGTTCAGCATGGGGTCCACTGGGACCCTGGGGTCACCTCTCTTGACTCTTCTCCCTTCACCTCACTGCACAGCCCTGTGTCACCGGCTCCCTTCAGAGCAGCTACTTCCCAGGGCAGCTTTTTCCTGGTGTCTGCACAACCTCCTCTGCTCCCACAGTGACGGACAGGCTGCAGGTGTGCAGATGTGACAGGATGCTCCAGAACATTCCCAGGTTATGAGGAGCCGGAGCGGCCAGGTGAGGCTCAGAGGACTGGAAGTTATGTGTTGGGTGCCTCCAGGTTTTACCTGCCCAGCTCTTTCTGGAGACAGCACCTGGTCATTCTCCGGGGGAAGACAGCCCTCCCTGGCTCTCACCAGTGCAGGTGGGTGTCTGGGGCTCGGGCCGCCCCTGTGCCAGCCACTCTGCTCATGTATCCAGCCTGTTTCTCTGCTTATAGGTTGTGCCAGCTTCCTAGGGCCACTGTAACAAACTGCCACAAACTGGGAGGCTTAAAGCAAGTCTGGAGGCTGGGATCCAAAAGCCAGGTGTTGGTGGGGCCGAGCTCCCTTGGAGGTTTGAGGGAAGAAGCTATTCCACACCTCTCACCTGGCTTCTGGTAGCTTCCAGCAATCCTTGGTGTTCCTTGGTGTGTAGCTGCATCGCTCTAATATCAGACTTTGTCTTCGCATGGCCTGCTCCCCTCTGTGTGTGTCTTCGTCCAAATTCCCCCTCCTTAGAAGGACGGCACTCATTGGATTAGGACCCACTCCAAGCCAGTGTGACCTCACATTAACTTGATTACACCTGCAAAGACCCTATTTCCAAATAAGGTCACATTTACCGGGGCCAGGGGTTAGGACTTGAACATATATTTTCAGGGAACACAATTCAACGCACAACGTAAGCGAAGGGTTGTGCGAGGTAGCGTGCACCTGGCACCCTGGGATTTTGTGGAATAAATGCTCCGAGGATGGAACCAAAAGATGGTTTCTCCAGCCTCACCTACGGTGGCCACGCTCTCATCCTATCCAAGGGCCACACCCCACGGGCCCTGTCTGGGCCACCCTTAAAGCGCAGGTCGCTTTCTACTTGCTTTCCCGGTTAGATGGCAGGATGGGTCTGCTTCCTCCTGACCTCGGCCTTGGCCTTGCATCCACAGCTGGAAGGGGAGGGAGCAGACGTCAGGCCTTGAATCCACCTGCAAACCCTTCCTCCGAGCCTCCCCCATTCCATGACGTCCCAAGCACCTTTCTCCTCTCCCCTCACAGCCGTAAAATCTTCCCGCGTCGCTGGCCCCCACCTGCTCCTCCCACATTCTGCGCGCAGCTGTCGGCCCTGGGGAGCGTCTCCCCTCCAGCGCACAGCTCGGGGTGGGGCGGGTCCCGCTCACTCAGTGGGTCCACACTCCTCCCCATCCGCACGGCGCATGTGGCCCGGGCCACCTCCTGCCAGCGTGCCGCCTGTGCTCGCTGGTCCCTCTGCCCAGTGCCTCCCGTCACCGTGTGCCTTCCCTGGTGCTCCTCAATCTTAAGTCGCCCGCGAGTCTTTCTCACCTTCCCCCACTCGCCTCTCCACTCGCCGCCTCCTGTGAGAAGCCGCCCGGGCTCCCCGGGCACCGCTGCCCCCTGCAGTCCCTCGGGCCCAGGCTTGGTTCCAGCTCTGCCATCACTGCCTTGAAATACTGAGTCGCTTTAGAACAAGCATCTCACTGTTTCCTTCTGCGGAAGACCGTGTGCGTTAGTCGCCTGACGTGTGCAGAGAGAAGGCAGCAGCGCCTGCTGGAGAGGCAGACCCGCGAGAGAGCGCCGCCCGCCCTCCGGAATCCGCTTCTGAGAGCCGGGCCAGCTCGGAGAGGGAGGTTGCCAGGGCGGGCAGGGCAACAAGGCCAACCCTGAGCCCTCGGACCCCTCTCCTCTTGTCCCTCCCATGCGCCCCGGAGGCACCTGGGAAAGAGTGGCAGCCGGGCCTGGGCCCGGGGGCTGCGGGGACATCCCCTGCCTCCGTCCCCACTCCGGGCCAGCCCCCAGGAACGATGTAACCACCTCACCTCGCTCTCGCCAGGGCTCACCTATGCGGCCAGGAGCACACCTGGGCGCCCAGCACAGCGGGGCCTCCGGCTCATCTGGTCCAGACTGACCCAGGGTGGCACTGCGGTCCCCCAGTGGTCCATCCTGAAGCCACCTGAACCCCAGAATTTGACATCAGCCCCCATTCTCCCCCCATCATGGCAAGGAAGAAGCCTCCCGGTACCCCTCCCTCCAGATTGCCAATCTCGGTTTTCAACGAGAGTGAGCTGGTCTCCTCTTGCCGCTTTCGGTCGGCAACAGTGTCCCGCTAGAATTTGCTCTTCACCGTGTATATGTTTATGGCTATTTTTCTTATTGACGACTGACACTGTTTTGTTGTGTGTTTTGTCATTTATGGTGGTGACATAAATGTTCCTTCTTAAATGTATTTCAGTTGGGAAAAGGGAATCTCTGTAGTGACGGCCAGGTGACGGTGGATATGGCAGAAGCTACGGAGGACGCCTAGGGAAGACGGTAGGGACATGCTGAATGCTGGTCTGGGACCTGGTGCAGAATGGACCCTGGGGCCCAGCAAGGGGCCCGCTGGCGACACCAGTGCTCCCGTCCAGCTGTGTGATGCATCAAAGTCTGCGCTGCTGCCTTCCTCCCAGAACCCCTCCCACGAGGTCCTGGGAGAGCCCCTTCCCCACCTGGGGTCCCTTGGTCCATTTAAAAGCCCCAGCCGCAGGTGAGTGTGGAGTACATCCTTTTAACAATACTCAGACAAGCAAGCCTGGCGCCTGGAAATCATGTTTCTGCTTTGAAAACTGCCACCTTCTGCTTAGCAAATCTTCACAGGCTGTGTTTTAAATACTCTTTCTCCTTTTGCTGTGATCAAAGGAATTGCTTGTTCCCCTGATAGGTGACAAAAGATGTCAGAGAAACTAATGAGAGAATGTGGTTTCCGTCCCCTTCCTTTCGCCTGGAGGAAGGAGAATCGCAGGGCGTCTTGGGCGGGGTGGCTTTTAGGACTGGGGTGGGTGGGGTGCAGAGATAAGGGCAGAAGCTACAGGCTGGGGCAGAGGAGGGGACCCCAGGCAGACTGATAATTTGGCGCCAGTAGTCGACATCAGTTGGGCAGACCCGCAAGCATTTCCCCTCTCGTGGGCAGAGCTTTCCAATTTAGCTTTAGGGTGACCACCCTTTGGGAGGTGTTGCCTGCGCTCCCCACTATGGGGCTGTGACTCAGACCTGGCCAATAGGAATCTTGTGCACTCCGGGTCACAGTGATCGACTTCAAGGTGGGCGTATGACCCAATCAGAACCAAAGAGAAGGAATCTTGAGGCTCTGTTTGACTGCTAAGAGGGAGGACACCTCTTCCTTCTGGTCTCGGTGCAGGGAAACCAGCCTTGGGCCACCAGGGAGCTGGCCAAGAGGGACTAAGGAAATGGAGCCAAAAAAATGGAATGGAAAATGGACAAACACTGGGTCCCGCTGATCTGAATCTCCTAGATCAAGCCACACCTGAATGTGTGACAAAAATCTGTCTTTTTTGTTAACCTGTTGAGTTTTTCTTCTCATTTGTGACAGAAGACAGAGCCATTTCGTGATCATCTTTTATCACTTGGCCACGTATCTTCAGGCACCTCATTCTCTGCAGTGTCCCCCACCTCCCCAAGGACTCACAAATACAGCTTTCTGCATCTAGCCATGTTCTCAGCACAATTTCAGCCCCTTCCAGGCTCATGACATGCCAACTGGAAGAGTCTCTGTTAAACGTCCCAAGTCCAGATGGGGAAACTGAGACCTGCTCAAGTGGGATACCACAGAGAGTTTGTGGGATGGGTCACACCTTTGCAGTTGTCTCTGTCTGGGCTTCTTCCTGCTCACCAGACAGTCTGAAGGTGGCCCTGTAAATCTGCAACCTGTGTCACGCTCCTTGAACCTGAGAGTCCCATTTGACAGGTTCAGGAACAGAGGCAGCAGGGACAACGAACCTGACACTCCCACTCTTACCCCTTTACTTGACACATACTCAGCACTTACCCTCCCCTTTCCAGCGGGAAGACAGGGAGGCTGAGCACTGACTGATTTTGCTCCTGGATCCAGCCATGCCTGAAGGTCCCAGAGCTAGCTATTGGATCTTTCAAGAGTCAACAAATCCTCCCTTAGGCTTAAGCCAGTTTGAGTTTAGATTCTGTCACTTGCAACCAAAAGAGTCCCGATTATATAGCTGCTTTTCAATCTCTGTGGGGCCATTGTCATGGGACAAAGAGAGCAGCTATATCCAGCCAGCTCTGGAGGTCAGGGAAACCTGTCACAGGGAGCTCAGGTACGTCAGGTTAGGGCTCCTGGGAGCAGTGGGAGGGAAGGCTGGCAGTGTGGGGACATAGTGGAAGCCAGGATGCCTAGGATGGGACACAAGGGCCAGGGCACAGTGCCCCTGGGAGAGGAGCTGGCTTTGCAAGAGCTGGGCACATAGAAGCCTCAGGCCAGTGGTTCTCAGAGTGTGGTCCCCGGACCAGCAGCATTAGCATCACTAAGAACTTCTTGGAAGTGCGAATTCTCCTGCCCTGCCTCAGACCTACCAATCAAGCCCTCCAGGTGACTCTGCCAATGCGGGAAGCTTGAGCACCACTGATGTAGACATTGCAATGAGTTAAATATGCTCAGGGAAGAAAGCAAATTATTTATTGTGGGGAACAGATGTTGGGGGCTCAGAGCATACAGTTCACAAGTGTCTCGGGGACCCCCACAGCTACGAGGCTGGGACGGTGACCCCACCCTCTTCCCACAGGCATGCACCAGGGAAGGCGCAAAGCGAGGGGTGGCCACCACCTCCAAGTCCCTCTGAGCCTGTTCGCCTCGGCCTCCTCCTGGGGACGCTCCCCCACGGGGGAGACCCCGCGCAACAGCCGGCCAGGCCCGGCGCTCGCGAGGAGGGGGTGGCCCAGGGGCGTGCGTGCTGGGCAGGGCTTGACCAGGCGACCTTGAGCCTGACACACTAGGCTCCTACACCAGCCGGCCCCCTGACCGCGGCCCTCCCTCCCTCCCTCCCTAACTCCAGCGCAGAAACCACGCCTCGCGCTCGTCAGGGAGGGCTGGGCTCTGTGTGGGAGCCGGAGCGGAAGTCTGACTGCGGGTGGTAACCTGAAGGCTCCGCGGCTTGACGCGTCACAGGTTGCTCTGTCGCCCGCAAAGCCCGGGCAAGCTGGGGGCTCTCCGGATGCTTCTCACCACGCAGCGCTCACACGCCAGGCCGCTGCCCTCTGCCCGCCCCGCCGCCTCAGCGTAAGGCTTCAGGGACGGAAAGAACAGAAAGGACACAAACTGCTCTTAAACACTCAGGCCCTTCCACTTGCAGCCCGTGGGCCAGAACTAGCCTCATGGTCCCGTGTAGCTGCAAGAGGTCGGGGACACATGGGACACACATGGGGCGCTGGTGATCAACGGAAATCTCAGCGATCTGCCACCTGCCGCAGCCCCTCCTCCCATGGGATCCCTCGTTCCCTCCTCCAGCACCTACTGAAGGACTGACCGAGCGCCAGGCACCATGCCAACATTGGGTCTACTGTGAGGAACAGGACAGACACGGCCCAGCTCTAGTGGAGAAGGGGGTGGTGAGCAGACCCCAGTTCCCCTTTCTGTGCCCCTTTTTGCCGGTGTCGCCACACTTTTTGACTCACAGACTAAGTTTCAACAGCTCTGAACCCTCAAAAGAGCCTCAGGTTCCTCATCTGTACAATGGGGATAATCAGAGACTAACAGAGGTCATCTGATAACAGCGAGAAGAGTGAGCCTCAGACCAGCGCAGCCCCAGCCACGGGGCAGTGGAGCCAGGATTGAGACTCCATCACCTGAGTCCTGTTCAGGCCTCTTCAGCGGCCCGTCCCCTTCCTCCCTGGGTGGGTGGGCGCCACAGAGTTTACCTCAAACATTTAAGCCAGCAGTCCCCAACCTTTTTGGCACCAGGGATCATTTTCATGGAAGACAATTTTTCCACGGATCTGGTGGGGAGGGACGGTTTAAGGATGATTCAAGTGCATTACATGTATTGTGTACTTTATTTCTATTAGTATTACTTTGTAATATGTAATGAAATAATTATACAACTCACCATAGGTTGGGGACCCCTGGTTTAAGTTTTCATAAGGAGGAGGGGCTCTGAGAGCCCAGCCTCCCAGCCACAGCCAAAGTCAGCTGGGCCCGGCCTGGAGCCAACTTGGTCCCCCAGGGACAGCTTGAGCTAACCCAGCCTGATCCCCAAGGCATCCCTGGAACTGGCCCTGGCTCAGGTCATTCTAGGAGGGCCACAGCAGCTGTCTTGTCACCCAGGACTCGGACAGGACCAGCTCCAAACTCCTCACCCCCAGTGCCCTTTCTCTACATGTGGATGTGGTCGAAAAGCTTGCCAGGGGACCGGGAAGGCCACCACTGCCACCATTAGAAACCTGATCCTGAGTCGCTGATTAAAAGCAGGAGGGGGTTTTAATCAGCCAGGGCCATATGCTATTTAACTGAAGATGAAAGTACACATGATAAGCAGCATCTCAGAAAGGATGTCGTTAAAGGAAGAGCAGAACAGCAAGTGGCATCTTTTATCATTACGGCAGCCCCTTGCAAAGCTCTCATTAGGGGCTTTGAGGAACATCTGGGCCTGGTCTATTGTGCAGCGCTTACAATGTCTTTGTGTTTGACGCCGGCTCCTGAGCCCGCGCCATGCTAAACTTCTAAATATACAATTAATGCCTATTAATTATCGTTTTCAAATCAGCAAAATGATCCTTCATTAACTTAATCGCCTCTTCCATTTTATCAGGAAATTGTACTGTGTTCATAATCCCTGCATCTGAAACCACCCTTTGGAGGGTGGC
>VSMD01040772.1:0-48337 GCA_008750895.1 Mirza zaza
CTATTAGATCCCAGACTTGGCACGTGACTGAGAAGACAGCTCCTATTGGATCCCAGACTTGGCATGTGACTGAGAAGACAGCTCCTATTGGATCCCAGACTTGGCATGTGACTGAGAAGACAGCTCCTATTGGATCCCAGAGGTGGCATGTGACTGAGAAGACATCTCCTATTGGATCCCAGACGTGGCATGTGACTGAGAAGACAACTCCTATTAGATCCCAGATATGGCATGTGACTGAGAAGACAGCTCCTATTGGATCCCAGAGGTGACATGTGACTGAGAAGACAGCTCCTATTGGATCTCAGACTTGGCATGTGACTGAGAAGACAGCTCCTATTGGATCCCAGACTTGGCATGTGACTGAGAAGACAGCTCCTATTGGATCCCAGACTTGGCATGTGACTGAGAAGACATCTCCTATTGGATCCCAGACGTGGCATGTGACTGAGAAGACAACTCCTATTAGATCCCAGATATGGAATGTGACTGAGAAGACAGCTCCTATTGGATCCCAGACCTGGCATGTGACTGAGAAGACATCTCCTATTGGATCCCAGAGGTGACATGTGACTGAGAAGACAGCTCCTATTGGATACCAGACCTGGCATGTGACTGAGAAGACAGTTCCTATTGGATCCCAGACGTGGCATGTGACTGAGAAGACAGCTCCTATTGGATCCCAGACGTGGCATGTGACTGAGAAGACAGCTCCTTTTGGATCCCAGACGTGGCATATGACTGAGAAGAAGCCTATTGGATCCCAGATGTGTCATATGAGTAACAAACTAGCTCCTATTGGTTCCCAGAAGCAGCATGTGACTTGAAGGCAGCACCTGTTAGTTCCCAGATGTGTCATGTGACTGAGAAGACATCTCCTATTGGTTTTCATGGGTGGCATGTGACTGAGGGGAGAGTCCCCACTGGTTCCCGGAGGTTGCTAGTGACTGAGAGGTGGCATGTTGAGGTGTCCCTCAGCAGGGACTGGCCATTGCCCCCTGGTCTCTAGGAAGCACTGGGAGCTATCCTCTCAGGCCACTGTCCCTGTGCAGGTGGCAGGTTAAAGGTAGGGAGGCGGAGTGAGTTCCCTCTCCCAGGGTCTGGGCAGGCCCTGGGGACAGTGGACACACATGTGACACTCTGGGGCTCCAGGGCGGGAGCATTAGCAGCCTGAGGCTGCCGCCTGGCCTTGTGGCAAACTCGCTCTTGGGCTCCTTGCTCAGAGGGAAGCCAGATGGTGCGTAGCGGAGCTGATGACCCCAGCATGCCACACGGTGAGGGAGCCAAGCCACGTGGCCAGAGCCTGGAGGCTGCAGTCACTGTGGAGAGAGAGAGACAGCAAGGCCAATGACGCCAGGGCACGGGCGTGTGACCAGAGTGCCCCAGCTGACTCCACCCCCTGGGGACAAAAACCTCAGCAAGCCCTTCTCAAACGTCTGAGCACCAAAATCATGGCAAAATAGCGTGGCTGTTTGGAGCTTCTGTGTGTCACGGTGGTTTGTTCTGCAGAAAAAGACAACCTCAACCTGAGCCTAGACCCCACGTGTGCGAGAGTTTAACAGAATTGCAGTGAAAACCCTGAAGATAGGGTGATTAACAGCACACTCTGGGTAACCCCTCCTTCTGTTCTTTTCCCCGGTAAATGTCATGCTTCAAGGGAGTGTAACTAAGGAAAGTTCAAAGTAATAATATCAGAAATCTGCTTCCTTTTATTTTTTTTGACATGTTATTGTGATACGAAATTGGAAGAAGATGGAGGCTCTAACGGGTATATTCAGTTCCTGTTGTCAGTGAGGATTTCAAAGGTGGGTTCCTTGTGGCTCTCATTAGCATCAAGTATGCAAATCTCTCAGCTGTGCCTTTCCTAAGCTGAGTCATGCTACAGACGTGTGACATATCCATATCCAGGACCGAGTGTCTCATTAGTGGGTCTCCTGTCCTGGATCCCGGGCCGTAGCCCCCTCAGACCCCAGCCCTGGCTGAGACTGGTGCCCGGCCAGGGCAGCCCCACTTCCGCCCCTCGGCAGGGGGTGGTCACTTCCTTCAAGGTCTCTAGAACCCAGTGGACCCTGACTTCTCAGTCACGTGGCACCTCTGGGAGCCAGTGGGAGCTGTTGTCTTGGTCCCACCTCACCTCCAGGACCCAATAGGGGCTGACGTCTCAGTCACGGGCCACCTCTGGGAGGGCTTTGTTCCAGAGCAGCCTTGTCTCAGGGAGCACCAAGCTATGGATGAAGTCCTGTCATTGTCAACACAAGCAAAGATAAATCTCATGTCGTCGCACATGTCGGCAGGCGGCCCTAGTTCCTAGCAGCATGGCCCCGCACGTCACTGGGGAACGTGGCCACGCTTGCCCCTGACTGGACTCTGGGGTGCGCTGCAGGCTCTGAGGTCTGGCTCTGCTCGTCCCTGTTATTTTGGCTTTGCTGTCGTTTTTCGAGGCAGGCTCCTCGGAACATTGTCTCTCTCAGCTCACACTGAGCCAGTGTCCCCTGGTGGAAGCAGAACGTGACTGTCGGCCTGACATTCCAGACGTACCCATCTGCTCCCCGCCGAGCCCACCGACCTCAGCCACTGCAAGCAAATCCGTCGGGCTCCGTGCCCGTCAGCAGCATCCAGCAGCGGCCCACATGTGCGGCGCGTGTCGGGTCTCTCGTCCAGCTGCGTCTATCAAACTTCCCCGGTGAGGGCCGCAAGCTCCGCACAGAGGGGGCCCGTGCGGAAAGGAGAGATGAGATCGTCCACCACGAGGCTTCAATTCTGGGGGGCCAGGAAGCCCACCAACAGGTAAATCAATCCACGGGATAAGCGCAGAGAGTGAAAAGTGCAGTAAAGGGAATAAAACAGAAGAGCTGATGGAGGGTGTCCCAGGTGGGGGCAAGACTATCGGGCGGGACGTCATGGGGGTGTTGCCAAGGAGATGATGCTAAGTCCTGGGTGACAAAAAGGCAGCCGTGCAGCAGCGCGAGGACCCAGAAACCCAGGCAGAGGGAACAGCACGTGCAGAGGCCGTGAGGAAAGGACAGACTCGGGGCGTTCCAGGAGCAACAAGAAGGTCCCCGTGGCTGAGGAGCTGCCCGGGCAGAGGGGCCACCTGGCATCCCCCGAGGCTCTGCTCAGAGGCACCCTCACTGCACACCTCCTAGGTCAGCCCACCCCGCGGTCCCTCTGCAAAGAGGGGCCACCCCAACCCTGACCCCAGGAACTCCCAGCACCTGACCCTCTCTGATTTCATAGTAACTGTTGGCAGTTTCTATGTCACCCTAGCTGTGTGCTTACCTGCTTGCTGTCCGTTCCCCGCTGGAGCGTGTGCCTGTAGGGAGGGCTATTTCTGCCTTCCTCACTGCCTCGTCCCCGGTGCATGTTGCAGTGCTGGGCTCATGGCGTGGGCTCGGGGAGTAACTGCTGAACAAACGAGTGACCACCGTCATCAGGAGCTATCGGCAAAGCGGTGGTACCCCCATCATCAGAGGGGTCTGTTACTTCTAGAAAGAATTTAAGCGCATGTGTATCCATGTTTAAGCTTGGAGGGCAATATTCACATGGTATATGCATGCCACATACACACACACACTTGCATATACAACAGTTACAATGAGCGTAACCACACTTGGGTCCTTATTTGCAGGACTTGTCTGAAAAGCTAATCAATTCAAGGATACAGACGTTAATGTCGCCATTCTGTAGATGAGATGACAAGAGCCTAACGAGGTTAATGATTTGCTCGGTGTCACACAGATACTAAAAGACATTGGTGGGGCTCAAGCCCAGGGCTGGGGGGCTCCAAGGCTGGTATCTTCACTCTCCTGCTTAGCTCAGACTCGTAGGAACACAGGAGAACGTGTGTTCTGATGGGCTTCTTGCCTCTTCCCTTGGGTTGCTTTAGTCCCTTGTGTGTACCCACCCTACTGTTAATAGTCTTAGCTGCATAAGTCTCCCTGGTTGGTTTTTAGGCTTCCAGAGAGGCAGAGTCAGTGGTGATGAGCAGCGTGTGCCCCCAGGAGCCACCTGCCCGGGCTCCGCCTCCTGACAGCCTGGTTATCTTGGACAAGTGGTTGCGCTTCCCTGTGCCTCAGTTTCTCCCCGTGCAAAATAGAAGTGGTAAGAATAGCTACCTCGTAGAATTGTGGAGAGGGTTGAAAATATGTAACTGTGAAAAACTCTGCTTTTGATTAGGAAAGAGGAAGTGTCGTGAGACCATCGTTCCCACCCTAAGAATGGGGAAAAGCTGGATAAGCTAACAAAATCACAGCCTTCAGGAGCCCGGCAGAGAGCCAAGGCAGCACAAGAGCCAGGCGAGCTGAACTGCAAAGGGTGGCAAGTCCCTCTGCCGAGAGACAGGTCCCACGAGCTGTTTTATCTCAGCAAAGTACAGGAGCACAGGAGTACAAGGTGGCCACTGTCAAAGTGAGTGAGAAGAAAGTGGCTCCATGTTAACAAACTCTTAAAGACAGAGTATGAGCCAACATGACGGAGCAGGCTTCCCGGGAGTCCAGACACAGGGGTGTTTTTACTCACTCACGAGCTCTGTTCCAGGGTCCGTACTGGGGGCAATTGTCGCAAGCAACAATGGGCAAGAGACCAGGGAGGACTTCCCCTGGCTGCTGCGTGGGCACCCGCTTCACTCCTGCGGTAAAAGCCCTGCGCTCTGGGGGAAGGTCAGGGAAACCTCCAGCCCCAGCTCGAAGCAAAAGCAGCCACAATAGACAGTAGTAGGAGAGAAGCTAAAGCCATTCCCCCATCAGGGAGCGGCAGAAAAAACACCAGGCTGGACCCGGGATCTGAACTTACATCAAATAGAGCTCTGCTCTCCCTGGGGAAGAAGGGGAGACTCTCCCCCAGCCGGGTCCCCCCGCAGATACAAGACAGAGCATGTGCTATGGGGAGAGGAGGAGCAGGGACTAGGAGAACTTCACCTCTCCCCACACCCAGGAGCAGGCTCAGAGTGCCTGCCTAAGCCTGAGGTTGGAGCCGGAGGAGAAAGAACCCCTCACGCCCACGTCCCCATCTTATGCCACTAACATGCAATGGCAATCTCCCACTCGGGGAAAAGGGTGGCCTGTCCAGAACGCAGGTGAGCAGAAGAGGAGGGTGGAGCCCATGGGTATAAAGTTTGAGGTCTCTGGTGCCCTGAAGGTGCAACAACAAAACCCAAAGCCGGCTCAGCTCCTGACTAGATTCCCTCAACCCCTAACACTGATGGCCCGCTAGGAAAAAAAAAAGATAATTCCATTTCATGTGTAAATGCTGTTTACCTCAGTCTCTGCTGTTCTACACAGAGTGTCTGGCAATTAATTTTTAAAAAAATTATGAGATCCACACAAAAGTAAAAATAAAACAACCCACTGTCAAGAGATAAAAGAGTCAACAGGACCAGATCTGAAGATGACACGTGTTTTGGGACTATGAGAGCCTTGACGATAACTAGAGTGAATACAGTTAACAGTCTCACGGAAAGGCAGACACCAACCTGGATTGGCTGGGGACTCTCAGCAGAGAGGTGGAAACTGTGACAAAGAGTCAGATGGAAATGCTGGCGATAAAAATCGAGATAGGAGACATGAAAAGCAATGGACACAAAGAACTCAGAGTGGGGCCTGGGACGCAGTGAGTGCTCAGTCTCTGTCAGCTGCTAAGATTTTGGAGGACAGGAAGAGTGTCTTCTACCTCCTTCCTCCTGGGCTCAGCATTCGCACTGAACGTGCTGTAAGTCCAAAGCCAAAAATATACAAAGGAACAGTAACTGGCTTGAAGGAGAGCAGTGTGGCTCATTTCTTCTAGTTGCACACAAATCTGCGTGTATAGGAAAACCCACAAATCGTCATTAACAATGCCGTTGGGCATTTACCGTAGATGTGGTGCAGGTCTAAACTTCTCACATGCAGAAAGTCACTAAACCTTCTCAGCCTCCCTATGAGGCAGGTACTTAGCAGATGGAGAATTGAGGCCACAGAATAGGAGACGGTGACTTGGGCCACTTTGATGGCAGGCAGCCTACCCTGGCACCCACGTTCTGAGCCCCTCATCTGCCAATTCCACGCCAGGACAATGTCTGAGCTTCACAGGTGATCTGTGTCATCTCCTGTTAGGACCCAATGGACGTCCAGCTCAGGTGAGTCAGCCGACGGCATCAGCAGCTGTGATAGCAGCTGACCACCATGGTGTACTTTTTAGAGCAGTGCTTGCCGCCGTCCCACAAGTGAGCTCATTTAGTCCTCTCAACAGCGCCTTAAAGGAAGATTCTCTCATCCCCACCCTGTGTGCCGATGAGGAAATTGAGGCACAGAGAGGTTGAATCACTTGTCCATGGCCACACAGCTTTTAAGTAGTGGTTTGGGACCAATGTCCCTGCTGTTCACTCTTGCATTGAAATGCCTCTGCAGAAGACAAGAAAGTTCCAGAGAACCAGCAGACACTGTGTCTGCACAGGGAAAGCTGTCTGAGAGCAGAGTCAGTGCAGAGAGAAGCAGAGCTGAGCGGGGTCATGGTTCTGGTGACATCGCTGAGCCTTAAAGCCGGCGCCACTTGAACTTGTAAGATGCACCAGCCAACACATGACCGTGTGGCTTAAGCCATGCCGAGTCAGGCCTTTGCTTCCTGGCCCGTCTCCTGACTGAGAGTGCAGGTCGCTCTCGGGAGAGCTCTGGTCTGGAGGCAGCCCTGGACCTCAGGTGGAGACAGAGGCCACGGGACAGAGAGCAGATAGGCCACGGCTGCCACGTGACGCTTGTTGGCACAGGCATCGTGCTTCTGTGTGATCAACCATCACCCCTGGAAGCACCCGGGTCTGAGCTAACCCTAAAACGAGCCCTCAGAAAAGCTGCTGCTGCTTATCGCTGTGGCTTGTAACGTCACTGGCAGTATCGTCACCCTGAGCTGAGTTTCTACACTAGGAGTAGAATTAGGTTGTGTCTTTTCCGGCCC
The DNA here is from genome assembly GCA_008750895.1 of Mirza zaza. Lineage (NCBI taxonomy): Eukaryota > Metazoa > Chordata > Mammalia > Primates > Cheirogaleidae > Mirza > Mirza zaza. Next base: position 6,925 of record VSMD01040772.1, read on the forward strand.
GACAACACCGGGAGGGAGGCCCTGGGAGAGTCGTCAGCCAGACTGTGGTTCAGGTTCCTGCGAAGATTCAGACCCCAGATCTGCTGTATTCCCACAGCGCGTGTGCGCTGCCTGTCCTACCCGACGGTTTCGACCAACAGTGCACTTGGGCTAGACGTGGGCTTCTTCCTTCTCTTCTTGGAACAGGCAAGGAATGTTCCATACCTAACTTCAAACTCAATTTCCTAACGCTCTCAGGTGACTCCGTCTGGGTCAGTCATTTAGCCTCTTGGCTTCAGGACTTCTCTTTAAAAGAGGAAAACGGACCCCGCCCCCCACACTTCACAGGAGGGCTGTGAGAATTAATTAACGTTCATAAAGGGTTTGGCCGCCCCGTGGCGCCTTTGAAATCGCAGGATGAAAGTCTGCGAGCGCTGACGACGTGCAGCGGATCCGGGCGGGAGCAGAGAAGACAATGCTCTGTTTGCTGGCTGTGGTCCTCCCGCATTTCGTTTTGACATTTTGCAAAGTTCTTTTAAGTTTTTTTTTTTTTTCCGAAGTTGGATGCATTCATGTCAATGTCATCCCTTTGATGAGGCCATTCAAAATAAAGTCTTTAAAAAAATGTGTACAAACCAAAGATTGGAGGTAGGAGTCTGTTTTTCATCAGCCAGAAACCTAACTCTTGCAGACTCTGCTTTGTTGTCCTCACGAGGAAGAGTGTGAACCCACCTGTTCCTGCCTCCCCGAGATACCATCCTCCCCACCCCGCAAGCCCAGCCCCACTCCCCGAGCTCCTCTCTGTCCCCAGCATGGAGGGCTGCAGCGTTTGCCGACCGACCTTTCTGGCAGAGCAGACGGTGTCTATACGGGAGGACTTGTGTCCCACCTCCGACGTCACCTGTGAAGTCCTGACCTCGGCGTCTCAGAATGTGGCTGCACCTGCAGGTAAGGTCTTCGTGGGGGTGATCACATTAAAACGAGATTGTTAGCACGAGCCCCACGCCAGTAGGACTGACGTTCTTACAGGAAGAGGAAGTTAGAACACAGACACGCACAGAGGGACGACCACGTGAACACACAGGGAGAACACGGCGTCTACACGCCAAGGAGAAAGGCCACGGAAGACACCAGCCCTGCTGACACCTTGACCTCGGACTTCCAGCCTCCAGGAGTGTGAGAACATAAATTTCTGTGTTTAAACTACACAGTCTTGGCTCCTTTGTTCTGGCCACCTGAGCAAATGAGTACGCCGCCCCAGCCCCGCCATGGTCTTAGCCAGGTTTCTCTGTGATCGTGAACCCAGGAGGGAAATACAGGCGCAGAGGTGCGTGGCTGAGATATGACGTCGCAGGTGCTCAGCTCGTCTGTACTCGGAGTCACCTGGCAGTATTTGCAGGAAGGAATTTGGGCAGGATCCGACAGGGAGGCTCATTACATCCAGAAAGGACTAATCTTGTTAAGGCTATTTCATCTGAAGTTTTGGTTTAAGCTCCCATGTTCTGGCTTATTCAGGAAGCTTATCCAAACTTGTCTTTTCTGTGTTGCTTACAGAGGTGCCAGGCAAGATTTTAAGATATCTTTTCTGTCTCCTAGAGAGAGGAAATGGCCACAGAGTTCTCACACCAGTGAAACCGGTGATCCTTGATAATGTTTTGTTGTAAACTAAATGGAACCACAAACTCTTTGCAGCTCTCCCAATTAGGTGCTGGAGTCTAATGTGTGTGTGTGAGTGTGTGTATGTATCTATCTTTATAAAGATAAATAGATAGATAGATAGATAGATGATATAGAGAAAGACTATGAGAAATTGGCCCCTGCCATTACGAACACTGACCAGTCCCACAATCTGCCGTCTAAGGCAGTAGCAGCTCAGGAAAGCTGGTGGTGCAGCTCCAGTCTGAGTCCAAAGGCCTGGAAACCAAGGCAGCAGCTGAAGGTTTACGTCCCAATCCAAGGGTGGAAGAAGACCAACGCCCAACTCAAGCAGTCAGCGTATAGAGAGCAAATTCCCCCGCCTTCTGCCTTTTGGTTTATTAGGCCCTCCACCGAGTGGAAGGAGCCCACGCACATTGGAGAAGGCCATCGGTCCACCAATTCAAAAGCTTATCTCACCCAGTAACACCCGGAAAAAACGATTAGCCAAATATCTGGGCACCCCGTGACCCGGTTAATTTGACTCACAGGATTAACCATCACAGGATGTTTGGCCTTAAGATACTTTGCAACTCCCACCCTCACCCTCTTGAGCTGCTCCCCGAGAGCACCCTGCCAGGAAGAAGCCTGGGGTGAAAGGCCAATGGGCATTGTCCCAGCTGAGCCAGCCCCCCACCGAGCCCCCCACCGAGCTCACCCTCATGAGTGGGCCCAGCTGAGCCCAGCCACCAAACTGCCCAGCCAACCCAGAGAATCTGGAGGAATATTGAACTACTGTTGGTTTAAGTCACCAATTTGTGAGTTGGTTTGGCGCACAGAGATAACAAAAACATTTATCTTCCATTTAGTCCAGGAAGAAAGAGGACCAATCTGAATTTGATGAAAGATGGACTTTCAGGAATTAAAAAATACCTAGTTGTATAATTTTTTTCAAACTAATGAAATAAAGATGTTGTCCAATAAAATTGTTCAGGAGGCACAGGGCCCTGAAGCCATAGTTGAAAATAATTTATAATATTGTATTAATCATATGCAGACAATGCTTCCAAAATGCTGGGAAACAATTGATTCTTTTAATAATTTAAACAATGCTCCTGAAATCTTTTGCAACATGACTTGCTTAGCAAAATGCTTTCTCCTAAATTGTTTAAGGGAAGACTTAGATCACCCCATAAATTATAGCATCACGAATCCCACACTGCCATGGTCTGAGTCAGGGCTATTTTCTGGTGTTGAACGCGACTGAGGTTCATCACTCTGCTGTATCACACCTTTGGGGCCTTTTTGCTCCTGAGCAAAGTTGGTTACGTTAGCACGTTTACCAAAATGCAGGGTGCACATCGGAATTCTAGATTTGTCATAGCACACACACCGGAAGGATTATAGCACTTTCCTGAAGATGCTCCCTGGGCACCAAATCCCACCATGTGTGTTCACATCCCTTTCTGTGTGCACATGTGTGCACATATGTGTGTGCACATCCCTTTCTGGGTGCACATGTGTGCATATATGTGTGCACATGTGTCGGGTGTGTGTGTAGGTGAATGCATGTGTCCATCTATATGTATGTGTGTGTGCTCACGTATGTGTATACATGTGTATGTTTTTATGAGTATGTACATGTCTCTGTGTATACATATGTGTGCATGTGTGTATGCATCTGTGTGCGTCTCTGTAAGTTGCACGTGTGTTTGTGTGCGTGTGCTCACTCTTTAAACTGGTCTGAGCTCCGTCTATTGGGAAAGTGACTCAGTCCTGCATGAGGTGACATAGCACATGGGCTGTGTTAACGTCCCTACCCGGGTGGTGTGACTTCCACTTTGTGACCTACTGGTTTTTTGTATCATCCGATTTCAGGAATGCAGCCCCCAGAGTGGGATGGATGGGACTTGTTTAAAAACGAGAGTCCCCGCCCCCCCCAGCCCCAAAAGGTGAGGACGGAGTTTCAGCGTAGCTGTCAGGGCGGTTCACCCCACAGATGGCCCACACCCCCTTTGAGGAGTCACACAAAGCCGAGAGATCTTAAAGGAAGCACAAAGAACACTTTATATGTCTATGAGACTTGACAAAAGGGAAATGGCAAGAATTGAAGCCCGGAGTATTGTTCCCACCAGAATGGCTCATTTGAACATGTATGGGGCTGGGAGACTCACATTCCCGTCCACCTTGCAGGCTGATTCCTTATACTAATTAGCCGGCGAGATTATCTTATTTGTGGCTGAATGGCTGCGGCCCCTGAGGTTGGTTCTGGGGAGAATGATCAAAGAGGGATTTAATTAAATTTTCATATTTAATTTTCTTCTTTCATTTTTACCGTCCCTTTTTGCTCAAAACATGCTATTCTCGGGGAGCTGAAAAGTTGCTCGAGAGAGCGGAACTCAATAGGATGGGAGAGAAACGGAGGCTTTATGGGCTTTCTCTAAAGGACCCAAATCTCCCATCTTCACTCAGCTCAAAACATGCGTGTGATTTGGGCCGGCAGCTCCTGAACTGTGGATTGGCTGCTGGGGCGGTACACTAAGCACGCGGCAAACGACTCCCATTCCCAGTGTCCACTGGCAGCTGGGGCCGAGGAGCCTGCACCCGGCCTGGGATCGAGGCATCTCCAGGGTGTAGGGAGCCCAGACAGCGGCTGTCCCAGTCCCAGCCCGACTGCCGCGCTCGCCTGTAGTTTGTGGTGTAGTTTGTGACGCTCTAGGTGAAAACAGCACACAGGTTAAGTCCAAGCAAAACGGGATCCTTTGTGGGGTTTGCTTGTATTTGGGGGACTGTGGGGGATGGGCTTTAGGGCTTCTATCTCTTTGCACCAAGGCCAGTGACCAAGGGCCCCTTGTCCCCCGTGGGAACGTTGTCTCCTTGTTAACTCTGCAGCTGGTCTTGGTGGGAAGACAAGATTCTGGGGCCAGCATGGAGCGGAGCCTGTAGCCCTGCGTTGTCGTCGAAATGTGCACATGTGCACCTCCCTGATGGGGAATGTCTGTTCATTTGCATAGGGACCAGACGGAGACCTTCTGCCCAGAGTCTGCTAGAGTCCTCCCAGACCCACGAGTGCAGGGAACAAGATGTGTGCGGCTGTACTTGGAAGGGGAAGCAATGTCTTTCCTAAAACTGCAGGAGCATACTTTGCACACTCACGATTCGTGCGTTTATTATGCATCATGCTTACCTACTTATTAGAGCAGACCCTCCCCGAGGACATCGTGCTGCTCATGTTGGTCCAGCCGGAAGGAAGGGTATGTGAACACAGGAAGAGCCCCAGGCCTCACGGGCGAGGTCATGACACTTTTCCCCGGCTCTGAGCCCTCCTGTGTCACAGACAGCAATGGTGTGGTCTGACTCCGCCCTGCACTGCCTGCCGGCGGGCGAGGTGGCATCTTGCTCCCGGGTGCTGCTGAGGATGCCTGGCAGCTGTGAGGGACTGGACTGTGTCCTCCGAAAGACACCTTCAAGTCCTAACTCCCAGTACCTGTGAATGTGACTTTATTTAGAAACGGGATCAAGTGAAGATGAGGTCATACTGCATTAGGGTGGCCCTAGTCCAATGTGGCTGGTGTCCTTACAAGAACAGAAGAGACGCAGCCAGAGGGGAGACGGCCGTGGGAAGACGGGAGTGACGATGAGGCCAAAAGCCAAGGAACGCCAAGGGTTGCCAGAGCCCCAAGCTAGCAACAGGCAAGGAAGACCCTCCCCTAGAACCTTCAGAGGGAGCTCGGCCCTGTGGACACCTGGATTTCAGACCACAGCCACTGGAACTATGCATCGTTTATCACGAGTCACGGACCCTGTTTCCTTCTCAGGTGACCAAGTCACGCATGGTCAACAGCAGGCCAGCTGCCAACTGGGGCTGGTGCCACACTCGTGACAGGAATACGTGACCTGCCGTCAGGTCTGGGACGCGTTGTGCAGTAGAGGATGACAGTGCAGGAGCGGACTGTATTGTAAAGACACCAGTTAAATCACCCACCCTAATGACCTCATCTTTAACTTCAGCACCTCTTTAACGGCCCCATCTCCAAATGCAGTCACCCTCCAGGGTCCCAGGGCAGGGCGGGCCTCTTCCTGCTGGCGGAGACGCCTTTGCGATTCCAAGCAAAGCACCGACTCCCAGACACGGGCCTCTCCCCTCTTGCCCGTGTCCCGGGCATTGCCTGGGACCACGAAGGCCCGAAGAGCTGCAGACGTTGAAATAGAGGACAGGCTGTGGACACACAGCTAGCTCTCGGCCACAGTGAGCATTTGTTACCGTGGTCTGGGTCATTCACAGAAACTGCTTCTGAAGCTGTCAAAGATCCTCACCCAGGGGCCCAGCCTGCAGGGCTGTGAGCTATGGCTGTGCCCATGGCCCCCTCGCCTTTTGCTGGGGAAGAGACAGGTGCTGGGGGGACACCTGTGCGGGGCCAGCCTCTGCCCCTGGGCCCCCAGGCAGGGATCCTGGGCTCTCCTGCTGTGCGCTTCTACTTGACAACCACAAATGGAGCAGGTCCCAGGGTGCGTGGGGACAGGGGGCTCTGTAGGACAGGAAGAGCTTCGCGGTGTGGGAAACGGGACCTAATACTGCGTCCCTGCGCTCTCCTTGCTGGAGAACTCATTTCTCCCTCTGCAACTCTTCGGAGAGGGGCACCAGGGGCTGTGGCAGGGTGTGGGTGTTCCTGGTCTCCAGCAGCCACGAATTCTCATCTCGCTAGCCCAGCCCCAAGAGCAAGGAGGGGACTGGTCACCCGTGGAGTGTTTCTGTCATAGGCAGTGGGGGTGGGGAGCTGGTGCCGTGTCCACAGGTGATGGGCGAGGCTGGCCTGTGTCCCCGTTCTGTGGAGAGAGAAAGCAGAAGAGCCAAAGCCTTGTCCACAACGGGCTCCTTTATCCTGGGAGAGGGGCCCGCCCGAGCACCAGCCACTGCCCCCGCAGCCCACGGCAGACCTGCCACCTGCCACTGCGGCTGTCGGGGAATCCGGGGCAAAGGCGTGTCTGTACCTGGACCTGCCACTACCCGGGACCACGTCAGGGTACAGTGATCAACACGGGGGCGGGGCTGGTCTCACGCTGGACACAGGCAGGACCCTGCTCCCCCAGCACTTAGCTGTGAGTTGAGGATGAGGGGCCTTAGGACACCTTAGTTTCTTTCTTTCTTTTGATTATAAACATCTTTATTGCAATATAATTCCCACAACATCCGATTCACCCATTTAAAGTCTACAGCTCCCACTTTTAGTGAGTTCGCAGAGTTGTGCGGCCATCGGCACAGTCAGCGTCGCGCATGTCCGTCACCCCCGAAAGAAGCCCTGCACCCCTTGGCTGTCACCTCTCCATCATGCCCCCACCCCGTCCCCAGCCCTGGGCAGCCACAGTCTACGTCCGTCTGCGCAGCGTTGCCCGTTCAGCTCGATTTACAGCCGTGGAGCCACACAGCGTGCGACCTTCCGTGACGGCTTCTCTGCTGCCCAGCGTGTTTCCTCGAGGTTCCACACCGGTGGTCGCCTCCGTCCTTCCTTCCTCGCGATTACCAGCTAATAGTCCGTCACGCCTGCTCCTTCGCTCGCTCGCTCGTGGGCACCTGGGTTGTTTGCAGCTCTTCGGGACCGTGAGAAGTGCTGCCACGAACATTGTGTGCAAGTTTGCATGTGGACACGTGTCTCCGTTTCCCTTGGGTGTGTACATGGGCGTGGATCTCCCGGTTGGTTTTCTTTTCGACGCACCCGAGGACAGGCGCGGTTTAGGTCCTGCCGGCCGGAGTGGCTGATGCTGCCAGTGGCGCCGTCCACGCCTAAACCCAAGATGCCCTGCGCCCCCCAGGCCGTTTCTGCCGTGAACTGCCCACTTCTCTGCCTGCTGGGGAAAGCGAAAGCTCGGGCGTTTCTCCTGCACTCCTCTCCCATACCCTGTCTGTTCTTACCAGGGAAATGGAAACTGCTGGATTAGCAGAAAGCCCGCGCCCGGCGCCCTGAATGCGCTGCTCACGCCAGCCTCAGCTATGGCTGCACCGGCCTGCATTGGGGGTGGGCCCAGAGCCCCTCTTCCCGATCCTCTACTCCCGAAGCCACTGACAGTGCCTGGGAGCCACCCAGGCCTCAGTGACAACCCAGACACCCACCTCTCCCCTGCCCTGCCCAGGCTGTGGACACACTACTCAGTTATTCTTATTGGCGTGTGTCCATTTGTAAAACATAGCGGTGAGTTGAAAGAAAAGCTGTGCAAACCCCTCCTGGCCCTTTCGCTGTCTATGATTTTATTTCCAGTGACGTCAACCTGCCCCAGACCAGAGCGGCGGGTCCCATTGGCCAGGCGCTCGGATGGGTGTCCAAAGGCTCCTTCCCCGTTCGCCACTCTTGCTAATTCATCCAACAGACAGCCCCGCGCCAGGCTCCACTCGAGGATTAAGGGCACAGGTGCCAGCACCCTGTCCTCAAAGCCTCCTCGTCCCGGGGGCTAGAGCGGGGTGACCAGGACGCACACATGGAGGCTGCAGGTCGGGGAGCAGTCTCGCCATTAGTGGACGGTGACGCCTCTGCAGACATCAGCCTGAGCAAGGGCTCTGAGCACCTGTCCCCCGTCGGGGAGGGAAGGACTTCCACCCCAGGGTGACGGGATGGCCCGACGCTGGGTGCAGGACATGGACAGCAGTTCCCAAGTCATATATGCTCACAGCCTGGGGGGAGGAGGCCACAGGTCACACGGGGTAGCAGAGCGAACCGGCAGGCGCTGCGGGAGGCAGCTTTGTGGTGACAAGAGGGTGAGGTGGGCCCTGGCCCCTGGGGGAGGGTGGGGCTGGCTGGGGTGCATCCTGTCGCGGCTGGCAGGGCTGGGAGCCCAGCTAAGTTCAGGGCTGATGGGGAGCCAGCTGGGTGGGGGCATTTTCCTGCCTCGTGGGAAGGGGGCGCCCACCTGGCGAGAGCAGGGAGATCATGGCCAGGCCTCTGGGTCCCTGTGGGGCTCTAAGAGTCAGGACAGCTAATGAACTTGGGGCCTCACAAGACAGCTCTGGGTCACAGTGGGCGCCCACTGTGGGAGTGTGGCTGTACTGGGGACATTGGGCCTCCTCACCGCAGCCCAGTCAGGAAGGGGTTAATGGATGGTGACTGTGAGGATAGTGGGCACGGGAGCGCCGGGGGTGGGCCAAAGCCAGGGAGAAACTTGTTCCCGCCCACGGGTACCCCCAAGTCCTTCCTGGGATGCCCAGCACCGGACACTCCACTGCTCTAACCTGCTTTGGAATCCTCCTCCCCTTGGGCATGTGGCCCTCCAGCCCTGGCCTATTTTTAACTCGAAGACCTTGGCCTTGGAAGCTGCCTCAGTGGCCTGTGCTTCTCTCCAGAGTTCCTGCACCTCCCACCTGGCCTTGTGCCCACCCCCCATGTTGGACCTGTGCCCCGAGTCCCACCTTGGGCCACCACCTGCCCTCCCACCCCCCCGGGCTAGCCCTGCCCTTTCCTGACCACCCCCCCTTCTCCCCGCCTGGGCATGTCAGGTCAGGTCGTCAGCACTTGGGCAGGTGCCCAGGTGAAGCACTGCGGGAACCTGCCAAGCGGGGGGGAGGGGGGGCGCACATGAGGGCGGACTCTTCCACTCACCCCCCGGCCAGGGGGCCCTGCACCCCACAGCCCGTCCTGAGTCTGTCTGCTGCCTGGTGTGGCCACGGAGCCCTGCACCATCCACGTCATCCTGCTCTGCGACACCTCCAGCTGCTCACTCAGCCATGACAAGAAGGGCCTGGGAAGGAGGACGCCTGGGTCCCTCCCGCCAAACCTGCTCGCGTGGGGGTGGCCGTTGCGCTGGGCTGAAGGCCGACGGCGTGTTTCCAAGGAGTTCCTCTCCCAGGCTGCCCCACACCCTCCAGCGCCTCGAGGATGACACTTGGGGTAACCGACGTACCCTCCTCCCCGGCTCTGTGCCTGTTGTGGCCCCCAGAACGTGCTCACTGAAGCCCACGTGCTGGTCAGTCTTTTGCATTTAGGTTTAGGGGAAGGCGTGCCACAACCATCGAAAGATGTCCTTTCTGGAAGGTTCTAGAACCAGAAGGGATGTGAGCCGTAATATTCCCTGCAGCAGGGATGCGTAGAGAGGCAGAGCTCACGAGCTCTGCAGTCCTAGGCTGGACGCAGAGCTCATGTTTTGATAATAAAAGCGTCGGACTCTCACAGAACTCGAGTCTCGCTCAAGTGTGCAAGGTCGAGTCTAAAAGCCAAGTCTCTCCCTGGAGCCCACAGTTCCCTGCGCCGGGCTCCCGTCCGCACGGCCCAGCGGGTGACGAATCCATTCCTCAGGGCTGCGTGTGGCTCCGCGCATGTCTCGGGGAACAAACAATTCCTACTTTTTTGTTTTGAAACTATTGTTAATACCAATTTTACAGTTTTCTCATACATTTCGGAGCCATGCAGGTTCTTTTCCAGGTCTCAAGCCACTTTGCAAAGCCTCGGCGAGGCCGCTGGCCCTGGGCCTGCGTGCTGGGTGGGTCGGTGGCCTGGATGCACCCAACCCTGCACCCGGCCCCCCTCCCGCCTGCAGGCAGCTGACTCTGGGGGGGCGGCTCCCAGAGACAGAACTTCCTGGCATCTGGTCCCTGCCCTCCGGAACATTCTGCCCTTCCTGGGAACACGCCTTTGCACTTGCCACAGTCTGCTTCGCCTCCTACACACCCTGAGAGGGTCCCCTGCCCCCAGGCTCTTGGCTCCCGGTGCCCACGGCGCCTTCCCCTACACCCGCATGCCCGGGAGCGGGGACCTCACGCAGCGGGGGAGCAGCTCCTTTCCCTGGGAGCGGAAGACAAGTCCTGCCACCACTCAGTCATCTCCAGAACCGGTCCCTGACTGTCCCTGTCCCTGGCCCCATTTTTCTTAAGCATTCGATTACACTAAGCAGCCAGCAGCACGCCTGTTTTAATTTTCCTGTTTCGCACCTGATGATAAATAGTGACATGGTAATAGGATGCCTTCTTCCTTCAGTCGTCTCTTCCCTTGTCACCCTGTTTTGCTGCATCCTCTTCCCTGAGCGTCACGATGGCCTCGGACCTCAAGGGCGAGGCGGGGCTGGTGCACCTGCCTTGCTCCTGGGCCGGCGGCCGGGGCTGGGGACTGAAGGGCAGCCGAATCTCCCTCGTCGTCCCGGGGATCCCTGGCGCCTGAGCTCTGCCCATCCCCAGCCACCCATGGCCGGAGGACAGAGAGGCCAGCCCCTGTGTGGCAGCTTCCCCGACTCCGGCCACTTCTCGGGCCAGCTTGGCCCCTGGCAATCCCTGAAGGCAGAGCAGCAGCTTCCCAGGTCCCTGCCCGCACCAGCCAGCCCCAAACCCCCTCGGAAGGTGCTGAGGGTGGGGCTTGCCCATAGGGACACCCCGGTGGGCTTCTGGCTGGGTGGTTTGTTGAACCATTTCCCTGCGTCAGGTTTTGCTCCAAACCCTGACGCCACGGCATTTCCTTTCATCCTCACCGAGTTCTGAAACGTGGGTGGTGTCGTGGTCATCTCTTCCGAGCAGAGAAACCAGCCACGCTCAGAGGAGCCCGACAGTTTCCCCGCGTGGGTGGTGGCAGCAGAAGTCAAGCACAGCCTCCAAGTCTGTGCCCCTTCCTTCCATCTGTCCCTGGTTCCCACCCCAAGGAAGTCTCACTGATCTTTCCGGAATAACTTCTAAAGCGGTTAGAGCTTGGCCAGGCTAGGCACGGATTTCTCTCTGAGGTGTGACTCGATGACATTGTTAGGGAAGGGTTTGGGTTTTGAGGGAGTCAGGCCCTTTTGAGTCTGTTCCTGCCCCACTCATGGGGTCTTCGCCAAGCCTCGGTTACTTCATCTGTGAAATGGGTTCATCTGTTCCGACGAGAAGACCCAGAGCCGTAAAGTGTCCCCGAGATAGACCCTGGCTGCTTTCTCATGTGGCAGCCACGTGTAGGTGGTCTCGGCCCGTGAGCTCAGCCAGGGAAGCTTCTTCTGTCCCAGCCCCGGCCATACCCTCGGGGTCTCCCCGTCCACCCAGGCGAAGCCGGCCCGGCAAACCCCGGGTCCAGACGCCGGTGGGGAAGGAAACACGCACAGGGAAGAGACTTTCTTTGGAGGAAACGACAGGCAATTAACGACCATTTGCCACTTTCTGGTCACTTTTTGATGGTGACGACTTGGTCCAGCAGCCAGGTCTGGCTGTGAGAGAGACGGGGAGTAGAATCTCTAACCGGGCAGCCAGAGTCCCGTTAAAACTCCGGGGAGGGGATTCTGTCGCTAGAAGGAAATGCTGCAGGGGCAATGAACAGTCTCTGCCGAGAGCCCTGATCCTGGACGCCCAGGCTTTCCGGAGGCTCCAGGGAGGAGCGCGTGTGAAGTTTTGGGCGCACGAGGCCGGCGTTGGCTGAAACCACATGGAATGCGTTTGTTCCTGTCATCACCGCGATCACCTGCTTCTCAGGTAAAGCCAGTTCAGCCGCAGCGGTGGCAGCAAGTGGGCTTTTATCCTGACACTCCTGCTCCCCAGTAAAACCTGACAATCCCTGGAGATGGGCGTCGTTCACTAATCGCCGCGGCCTCCACTGGTTTTCAGAATTCAAGTGCAAACAGGGGGCCTAACGTATCGTTACACCCGGCTCGGAAACCGCTGTCTGGAGATAATAATTCTTGCAGGTTTTCAAAACAGTTTTGATCATAAGAAATTCACGGTGCCCCTTGGAAATAAATATGTGTATCATTTTAAAATGGTGCAGCATGTTCCTTGACCCAGCAACTTCACTGTTGAGCTATTACACACAGGAACTACGTGCAGAAAAGCAAAGAGATTTATCTGCTGGGATGTTTCACGCAGCGATATTTATAGCCATTGAAAAATTGGAAACAACCTAAATGTTGAGGAGTGGAAGCCTGGTAAAATAAATTATACTACTCCCATATGATGAAATACTATAGGGCTTTTAAAAAATTATGTTGTCGAAGAACATCCAAATATATGGAAAATTATTCATGATCTATTTGGTAAATGAAAAGGCAGATTTGAAAACAGTGTGTGAAACCCTAATCTCAGTCTGCAGCAGGGAGACAGCTACCAGCGAGGAACACGGGCTCTGAAAACAGAGAGATTCCGGTCCCTCTTCAGCCGTGTGCTGGATGTAGGACTTGGGCAAGTTACTTGGCCTTTGTTCCTCAGTTTCCCCGTTTGCAAAATGTGGGTTCTAATAGTGCCCTCCCCAGGGGCATGCAGGCAAAACTCGTCCCCTTCCTTCAGCGCGGCACACCTGGCAGGTGGCCCTCCCACCTCTGCTCGCACACCTCAGTGAGCGGGACCCTCACCACCTCCTGCCCCGGCCCAGCCCGTAGTGACTCCTACGGCAAACACTGAGGGTGGGGCCGCGAGAACCCCGCGTTCTCGAGTCTGGGACTTGCCAATAGATTACGATCGCCAACAAAAGCGCGGCGGATGATCGACCAATACTTGCAGTTATTGCAGGGATTTGATTTCTTTTCTGCAGCCCCAGAAAACTCGTGTTATTAATAATTATTTCTGGACTAGCCCAGGAAAGCAACGCTGGTAATAAACCGCGCTCGCTCCACTCGCCGCGGGCGGGGGCAGACTGCCGAGTAGCTCCGTCGAAGAGCGGGACGAGCCCTGAGAGCAGGTTCCACGGACCACGTGTGGACACGCCCAGCGCAGTGTCCGGCATCGAGTTAGAGATCAGCCGGCGCCGAGTCTGTCCAGCCTGGCCACTGAAGAAGCGGGTGGCCCTGGGAAAGCTGTTGACCCAAGGCGTCAGCTTTCTTGGCTGAGTAAGGAGATCTGGGGAGAAGTCAGGGGTCTCGAGCATCCTCGTGAGGCAGGGTGACCCTGTATATAAATATCATCTGATACAGAAAGATGCCCTGGCCACAGCCTGGGGGGAGAGGGCCCCCGGACATCCCGCTTCCTCCCCTGAGCACCCGGAGGCTGTAGGGCCTCCGAGGGAACTTGCTGCACCTGCATCGTACGTGGTCTTCATCATTCTGTAAAAGTAGCGCCTGCGACACTGCGCACAGGCCAGGGTGGAGCAGCCTAGATGTCTACGGCCGCTGGCGGCTGAACAGACAGCAGGATGCCACCCATCGTACCACGGACGGTCACTAGGGCGTGGGAGGAACGACGTTCTGGTTCATGCTACCACTCAGATGAACCTTGAAAACATTGTGCTGAGTGAAAGAACCCAGACACAGACGGCCACGTGTCGCGTGATTCTGTTTGCAGGAAACGCCCAGAACAGGGACACGCCTAGAGACAGGCGCTGGCTGAGCGGCGGCCTGAGACTGGGGGAGGGGGAATGGGGAGTGGCCGCTAACGGCGCAGGGTGATGAAAATGTCTGGAACCAGATAGCAGCAACGGCTGCAGAGCACTGTGAATGTACCAAATGGCACAAACTGCACACTCGAAAATGGTTAGATTTTGTTATGTGATTTTACCTGGTGGCAAAAATCTGAAACACAACAACAATAGCATCTTGCAGGGGAATAATGTCACCTGACGCTGCGCTCAGCACAATTTTTGTGTACTGCACTTGTCTGGCCCTCCCTGCCCCCCTGCAGGGCAGACACCGCCCTCTGCCAGGAGCTGATCCGTCTCCTCGTGGTCACGACGGCACAGCCAGGCTGGAGCCGGTCCCCAGGCTCCCAATCTGGTGCCAGTCCCTCATCCAGGCAGCTGCCCCTGGCTCTGCTCCAGGGCACGTTCCCCATCCGCGCACCAGGGGCGGCAGCTGTGGCCCTGCAGAGACTTGGGCACCTGGCCATGCCGGGCACAGGTTGCTCATGACGTGGGGAGTCGTGGTCACGATACTTGCCGGTGGATCAGGACGCGCGAGATGCTCTAAATCCCCTTCGCCCAATGCTGGCCATGACCCTGGCGGGTGGGAGGCGTCAGGCTCCATGTGCAGAGGGGGAAACAGTCTCCACCTGTTCAGCAGGTAACTACCAAGCTCCTCCACTGCTGCACGTGCAGACCCGTTCCAGGGGCTGGGGCTTCAGTGGTGAACAGGACTTGCCCAGGCCCCAGCACAGGGAGCTTGCAGTGTGACACAGAAAGCAGGTGTCCCAATGAGGTGGGTGTCATGATGCTGCCTCCTGAGTATTCCCAGGTTAGAGCAGGGGCTGGGGGCAGAGGGATGGGGTAGGGGCCTGCCACAGGATGACCTTCCAAGCTGCAACTTAAAGGAGGGCCAGGAGTCATTGTCATTCACCATGTCCACATCGGCCTGTCATCCACAGCAAAACAGGTGGGGAGCAGCGCCCCAGGGCACCCCTCCTCCTGCCCTGTCTCTCCAGTCCTCCTGGGTGAAGTTCCTGAGCTGGAGAGCGGGCCCAGTGCAGAGCTGAAGGGCCTGGAGGGAGGGGAGGACTTCAGCAGGGGTTTGCACTCGGGTATTACCCCGCTTGCAGCTGGGAGACGGGACTGAGGCTGCAGACGGGGCGGGGAGACCCGGGCCGGGGGAGAGGTCATGTTAGGGTTGGGTGTGGGCAGTGGGCAAGGGTTGGGGGAACACAGGAGCTATCTGGGGGAGGGGTCAGCAGGGCCTGTGTTGAATGGCTGGGGGGAGAATGGGAAGAGGTGAGGGCAGAGTATCTGGTCCAGGACAATGGATGGATGGGGCCTTCACTGAGCTGTGGACACTGGAGGGGAGAAGTGTCTCAGTCCCCTAAGGGGGCTGCTACAGCCCAATGCCATGGCCCCAGTGGCTTATAAACAGCAGACATTTGTGTCTCACAGTTCTGGAGGCTGGAAGTGCAAGATCAAGGCACCAGCAGACTCGGCGTCCCGGGAGGGCCCCCTTCCTGGCTCACACATGATGCCTCCTACGTGTCCTCACCTGGAGGAAGGGTAGCCGGGGAACTCTCTCGGCCTCTTTTTGTTTTATTAGTTTTTTATTTATAATGGACATATAACGTTACATATGTGTGAGATATAATGTGATTGATGTTTCAATGCATGAACACATAGTACAATGATCAAATTTGGGTAACCACATATCTACGGCTTTAAGCATGTATCATTCCTTCGTGATGACAACATTCAAAACCTTCTAACTATTTTGAAATATGCAATCCACTGTTTGCTGAAGTCACCCTTCGGTGTAACAGAACACCAGAAATTATTCTTTTTGTGTCACTACAACTGCTTGCACCCTGTTATCAACCTCTGCTGCCCAACACCTCACCCCCAGCCTCTGGCCCTGGCTGTTATACTCTTTACTTCTATAAAATTGACTTTTTTAGATTCCATGTGAGCTCGTGCAGTGTTTGTCTTTCCGTGCCTGGCTTATTTCACTTGGCATAATGTCCCCCAGGTTCATCTGTGTTGCCACAGTGACAGGATTCTGCTTTGCTGTGTGGCTGAATGGTATTCCATTGGGCGTGTGTATACACAACATTTTCTTTATCCATTTGTCATTAGATGGGTGCTCAGGCTGATTCCTCATTGTAGCTGCTGTACAGACTGATGTACTAAATAAACGTGGGTGTATAGGTGCTCTTTTTGACAAACTAATTCCATTTCCTTTGGACATATGCCCAATAATGAGATTGTTGGATCATGCGGTAGCTCTATGTTTAAGTCTTTTGAGTAAACTCCATCCTGTTTTCCATAATGGCTGTACTAATTTACATTCCCACCAACAGTGTAAAAGAGTTCCCTTTTCTCAGTATCCTCACCAGCATTTACGATTTTTTTTGTCTTTTTGGTAATAGTCATTCTAATTGGGGTGAGACGATATCTAGTTTGGATTTTGATTTGCATTTCTCTGATGATTAGTAATGCTGATGATTTTTTCATGCATCCGTTGGCAATCTGCATGTCTTCTAGACCATTCTCTCTCTCAGCATGTACAAAACCCAACACTAAATAGATTAAAGGCTTAAATGTCAGACATGAAACTATGGAACTACTAGAAGAAAACACTGGGGAATATCTCCATGATGTTGACCCGGGCAAGGGATTCTTTTTAATCAGATCTCAAAAGCACAGGCAACAATAGCAAAAATAGACAAATAAGATGGTGTCAAACTAAAAATCTTCTGCACAGCAAAGATAATAACCCAATAAAGTAAAGAGAAAACCTGAAAAATATTAGAAAGTATGTGCAAACTGTGCATCTGACAATCGGTTAACATCCAGAATACATAAGGAACTCAAACAGCTCAATAGCAAAAACCCAAATAATTCAGTTTTTTAAATGGGCAAAATACATGAGGACTCTTTTAAAAAGGAACTATTTGTATTCATAAGGGCTACACCCTGATGTCATAATAACCTTCCCAAGACCTCCTAATGCCACCATCTTGGGGATGAGGATTTTAACACATGAATTTTGGGGGGACACAGGCATTCAGGTCAGGAAAGATGGCAGAAGCTCCTGACTGTAAGGCACCTGAGGGCATCCCAGTGGAGCTGACATGAGGCAATAGAGGCCCATGTGAAGCTTGGGTGGCCAGGTGGGGTGGACCTCTGCATCTGTGAGCCATGAGACTGAGTATACAAATGGCCAATGGCCAGACCACACATGGAAATAGAGTTCTGACCCACAACCTACAGCAGCCAGCCCCAAAATGGCCAGAACTGGATTAGTAACTGAGAGTTTCCCTAATTTTTGTCCCTTCTTCCAACTCAGGGGCAACCAAAGAAAGACAACTGTGCCCCCCACCCAATCCCACAGCAGGACACCTGCTTCTGGTCGGCCACCTCCAGCTCCCCCTGGCCAACAGCATGTCGGGACACACCCAGAGCCTTCCCCTTTCCATTCTGGAGCTCTCCACTCCCCTGCCTGCCTTTGAGTCTCTGCTGAACACAGGTGATGGTGGCCGACTCCCTTGTTATAGCAAGTTCTGAGTAAATAGCCTCTGCTTGTTCTCATCTGGGGGTCCTTTTGAGCCCACCTGGGTCAGTGTGTGATGTGTAACAGAAGCCCAGGAAGGGGTGGGGGGTGGGCTTACTGGGGTGGTGTCACCTGAGGAGAGCTGGCCTCTAAGGCCCGGATTCAGAGGAACTCCCTGGCGACTGGTGGTGAAGGACTGGGGAGGAAGAGTGGCCTGAGACCTATAGGGAGACCCGAGCAAGCACAGCCTGTGTGCGGCGGCTGGTGGGGCAGAGGCCGTCTCAGCCCACACCTTCTGCACCTCACTGGCCTTGTCCAGCACCGTGGCAGGTGTCAGAGAGGAGTGGGAGCCTGAGGTCAGCCTCCAGCCCTGCACCGACCTTGGGGAGTCCCCAACCCCTTCTCCCCACACCTGCACCTTCTCCTACCTGCTGAGGAAGCTGGAACCAATTTAATATTTGTGCCATAAGCATGTGATCTGTGCCCAGCCCACTAAGAGACAAGGTCTAAGGGCACCCCAAACCACCCAAACAGAAGAGAAGGAAGGCCATGTCCTCCCTTCAAGGAGCCCATGGCCACACTGTCAGCAAAGGCTCTCAAGACCCTACCATGGACAGCACCAACATGGTTATTCTTGATGGAAGGAAACAGGTCCAGGGAGCATCTAACTTACCCTTTCCAAGCCCAGCCCGGGCATTCGAGGGTTAAGAATTAATGCCACTGGGTGCCAGGGGCTGGGGAGGGAGATGTTGATCAAAGGATTTGAAATTTCAGTGAGATAGGAGGAAAAGTTCAGGAGATCTATCCTAGGGCATGGTGACTATAGTTAATAACGCTGCATCGTACACTTGAAAATTGCTAAGAGAGTGGATTCTACGTGTACTCACCACAAAAACAATAAGCATGTGAGTAGCAGACAGAGGCTCCCTATGAGGAAATGATATTATTCAGGAACAAGGAAGACAATGGTTTTAAAGGACAAAGGAGGAGGGTGACGTGATTGTTTGAGATAATTATCTCTGGCTACAGGACCCACGACAAGGCTGTGCCTGAAGCAGTATTTATTTCTTTGGTTTTTGCAGTCTTTGATGATAGATTTTGTCCTCGGGCACACATGCGTGAGAACCTCTCTCCGCATGGCCTTCCCTGGCTCCTTTGGTCAGGCAGGTGACTCCCTTTCGATTCTGACTGTTCACAGAGGTAACTCGTGAGTCGATCAACTTGATTGAGCCATTGCACGCATGTGTGTATTTCAAACTATCGTGTCATGCACCCATAAGGACATACAACTTTTGCCCATTAAAAATAAATTAAAAAACATTAATGTCACTTGGCTTTGCGGGGACTCACCAACTCCTCTCTGAACGTCAACCTCACCCAGTTTCCTGAAGGCCTACTGCGTGCCAGGCTCCAGGGACACGGGGACCGATGTCGCACAGTCCAGTGTCCTGCGTAATGGGGTGTGGGGGCGTTAAATGGAGTAAAGAAGAGATGAACGGAGTGCCTGGCACATAGTAGGTGTTTCTGTTTAGCACTTTTATATGGGTCTTCCTGTTCATTCCTCACAACAGCTCTCGAGGTCAGTGCATTCTAGGCACATTGTACAAAGGAGGAAACTGAGGCACAGAGTAGGTGGGTAACTTGTGAAAGTGACGTTGCCAGGAAGTGAATCCACATCTATGCAGGGCACCCTGTGGTCAGTGCACAGGCAGTCACTCTGCCGCAGTGCGGGCCAGCCTGCAAGAGACGGAGCGTGCTGAGACAGTTTTACACACCTGTGGATACCTGTGCAGCAGGCCCGGTTATAGACAACAAACGAAATGCCCCACCAGCTACCACCCCAAGGGTCAGAGGTTCTCCACCTTAAAAACATTTAGTGGCTTTAAAAAAAAAATTCTAAGAAATTAAAAAGTAAATCGACCTCAGCAATTCATTTAAACATCTCTGGAAGTATAACTCACAAAAGCGTGCAAGCCAGGTGCTAATCTGCGCTATTTCTGCCGCACGAATGGGAGCTCACTTTCTATGCAAACACTATCCGAGAGAGAATAGAGAGCCACTTTCTGTGGCTGGACTGTTTTTTTCTTCATAAATTGATTTTTACCACAAAAGACTCGGAATTCTTCACAAATAGTTCATGTGCACATAGCAACGTGTCTTTATTTCTGGCTTTCTTTCTCCCCATCTCTGAATCAGGAATTGTCTTTAGACCTGCCAGCAAGTGGGGCCACCAGAGACAGTTTCACTGGCCCCCACCCCCAGGGTGCTGAGCCTCTCAGAGATGGAAAATTACCAGTACTAAGAGCCTCCCAGTCTTAAAACTAACCCTCCAAGCATTCACAATCAGTCAGCACGATGCGCATTTCAAATGCAAATCCCGCCGCATTCTTTGAGAATAACTGAACATTTAACTCCAAAGCCGTTTCACAATTAGCCTCGTTTCCCGCAGGGAAATTTAGCCATTGGTAAATTCAAACTCACTGCTTGAACAAAGGATTTCTGAAAACTTTGCTTTTAGCAGTGGTTGAAATCCTAGCGCTCTTAAGTGCAGTTGAGTGGTTTGGAGTTTGGACTGGGCTCTCTAAGGCCTGAACACCCTCCCTGCGGCCAGCTGGGGCACTGCGTTGGCGAGCACGCCACGCGTTACACGTGTGCTCACACCATCATCTACTGACCACCCCAGCAGGCTCCGTGGCAGACGGGGAGGGTGGCATTATCTGTGTTTGACAGATGAGGAAACTGAGGCAGGAATGGGTGGGTGATTTGCTTAGGCCACTGTAGCTAATTAGTTTCTGCTGTGGTTGCTTAGTGGGCAGGGCCATCTGCCCGCATCTGACTGCCTTGGCTCCCTCTAGGCAGGTGTTATTGTAAAGTTTTCAGTGGCAAAAGAAAGAGACAGAGAGAGAGAGAGAGAGAGAGAGTGGGGCCAAACAATGGGGCTTTATTTCGTGCTCCCGGATGAGGTTCTGGGGTCCCAAGAGAGGGGGGCCTGAGAAGTCAAACCTGTTTGGAGGGTGTGAGGCCTTTTATACTGTTTGGGCCGGGCTAGGGACTTTTGGCGGGAAGAGCTGGGTTTTTTCCACTGTGGTCTTTGTCTGTTCTTGAGAAACGGGAGGAGCTGGTGGTGCCTGTAGATTCCAGGGGGAGGGGCTGGTGGTGCCTGGCAGTCGTTTTTAGTGGGTCTGGTCAGTGAGCCTATTCTCTTTTCTTTTCTCTAGGGTGGGGGGGTGCCACCAGCCTTACGGTTATAATATATAAAAAGATGCTTCTTATGCTCCCAGAGGTTTGTCTCGCCTACAGCAGGGTCAGCAACCTTTTCCTGTAAAAGAACAGTTAGTAAATATTGTCCCTTTTTTTGGCCATACAGGTCCCCATCACAACCTCGAGTGGTTATCACTGTGATTTGAAAGCAGCACACGAATGAACATAGCTGTGTTCCAATAAAACTTTATTTACAACAATGGGCAGTGGGCCAGATGACAAACAGACTTGGTCCACAAGCTGTAGTCTGCCAAGTGCTCACAGATGTGAGCAGCCTGTGGGCCCAGATGGTCTGAAGGTTCTGGACAAGTCCCTGTATCCAGGCTCCCTTGGGTTTTGGCCGAATCTTGGTTCCCTTTTGCAAGAGGCCCTGCTGCCTCATTGGCTGTCCGCGGGGAACAACTTCCCACTGCAAGTGCCTTCTCGTGCTCTCCGCCAACAGCAGCAAGTCCAGTCCCTCCCTCACGTCACATATCCCTGCTTTGGTTTCTGCCGCATTTCTGTGCATTCCTCCTCCGCTTGGAAGGGCCCATGTGGTTACACTGAACCCATCAGGAAATGCAGGCAAACTCCCTGGATGAAGGTTTGTGGGTGAGTTGACCTTAATGGCATCCACCAAACTCCTGCACAGCGGGACCCGGATCAGCGCCTGAATTCACAGGGGTGGCAGTCTCGGGAGGCAGCGTTAGGATTCTGCCCACCCCGTCTATGTCCACACATGCATCTCATGTCCACGTCACGTAACATCAGCCACGAAACGGACAGAGCTCATGAGAGGGTCAACTAAACTATGCCCTGACTTAAGAAAAGCATGTGACGAAAAATAGGATTCCTTGAATTGGCGATAGAGAATGCTTATTGTTTATATGCTTATCAATGTTTACTATTCAGCATGAACATGACTTTTCTGAACATGTGCTTTCATAGCCCCGTGACTGCTAGCTGCAGAAAGGTCAGGCCCAGAACGCCATCGTGACTCTAAACGGAGTTTGGAACATTCCCTGCAAATACAGCTCTGAAGAGAAGGAACGCCTGAGGCACGGGGGCTGGTGGCAGGGTCCAGGATCAAGTTCACAGCTGGCATTATCCGTAGCAGCGCTATTCGTGGGGCCAAAAAGCAGAAACAATCCAAACGCCCACCAACCTACGAATGGATAAATATAGTGTGTCCATATGGTGGAATATTACTCAGGCACGAAAAAAGAATGAAGTTCCGATACAGGCTACAACATGGATTTTGAAGACATTATGCCGCCGGGAAAAAATCCAGACACAAAAGGCCACATATCGTATGGATTCATTTCTATGAAACGTCCAGAACTGGCAAGTTCGTGGAGATGGAAACCTGGCGGCTGCCAGGGGAGAGGGGAACACCTATATTAAAAAGGCTACCCGAATATTCTAAAATCAGACAGCGGTGATGGTTACACAACTCTGTGAATACACTAAAAACCACCGAATATACTAAAATTTGTTTAAAAGGAAGAGATTTATGGTATATGAACTGTAATCTCAATAAAGCTTTGAGCTCCCTCCACACTGAGTGGCCCGTCCTCAGGTTTGCATGGTGCTCGCTCCTTCACGTGCAAACACACGCGCGGCTTAGTGTGTTCCGACCACGCCCTGGGCAGGGGTACAGTGCGGAGTGAAATGCCCCTTCTGGAGAGCGCAGTCTGGTGGGTGGGACAGACCCTAAACCACGAGTTATCACAGACTGATGCTAAACTGCTGATGACCACAGCCATAAATTACGAGAAAATGATTTTTGCTGGTGCTCTAGGAAGAGCACAGAGTGTGGTGAAGTACGTAGCAGAAGAAACAGGAGCCGGGCCAGTCTATGGGGACAGGTGTGGTTTTCCCAAGGAAGAGGCAGTCCAGATGAGACCTAAGGAACCAGAGGTTTTGACCTGGAGAAGAAACAGGTGCGACATTTGAGGCCAGGTGGGTGGGAGGAGCAGGAGGTTGGAAGAGCCAGAGGCCATGTGGAGACAGGATGGCAGATGGGAGCAGAGAGAGTGAGAGGGTGGCAGGGGGGTCCCCTGGGCAAAGGGAAAACCCAGAAAGGTGTTAAGCAAGGGAATGCATAGGCGTGCTTGTGTTTAGACAGATTATCCTGCAGGAGTTGTGATTCTGCTAAGGTGGCAGAACAAATAACTCCAGTAATTATCCCCAGGTGTGCCTGATAAAATATGACAGAAATATATAATATTTTAAGTGCGTATGTGAGCTCTCAAGAAAGAAAGGGAATCTCCTGGTCTGAAGCATTGAAGAGAGAATTGAAAGCCAGTATGACAAGCCCTGAGCTAAGGCTGCTCTTCCAGGGTGAAGTTGGGCAGGTGGGGTGGGCAGGTGAAGCAGACAGGTGAGGTACAGGTGAGGAGGACAGGTGAGGCAAACAGGTGGGTTTGACGACTATCAGCTTGAGCTTTACACCAAGGTGTCAATGGCAAATGAGGTTGAGAATCCACACAGGCAGGGATTCAGAGGCAAGACCCCAGGTGAAAGCACAGCCCTCAGCGGTTGCAACTGCAGTGATGCTATCAGCCCCCATCTGTGCGGGGAGAGAGGAGGAAGTTCAGAGGCCTCTGCCCGGGTCCTGGATGAAAAATAAAAACAAAATCTGTCTGAGCAACAAACAGCCCGGAGAGGAGCCTCCTGTGGGCTGTGGTTCAGGTCCCCGTCATCAGCATGGTCCAGAGATTCCTCTGGAACCTTTGCCAGCTGCAAACTGGCAGGTGCCAGGCATAGATCAGGAACCGTGATTAGCAAGGATGGGCAAGGTGAGCCACAGGGGGCATTTCTCATCCCCAGCTTCTCCTAGGGTGACTCCCTAAGATCTTTGGCTGAACCCCAGCAGCTGTGCCTGGCTTAGGTTGCCCCTCCCTTGATGGGTCTTACCCATCATTGACCTGCCCTGGCAAACCCGCCCTGGAGCAGCCCTACCCTGACAGTCCGGAGAACGCAGGCCCAGGATGAGGCTGACAACGCCCAGGATGCGTGAGGACCGGTTCTAGGTGAGGATCTGGAGCGCGCACTCGCTTGCGGGAGGAACCTGGCGACCTGCAGGAAACGTGAGTGTGGCTGCAGTGATGACAGACGGGGGAAAGGACAGAATTGGCCCCATGTCCAGCCTGGGCTCTCCTCGAGCACCAGACGCTGCACCCACTGCCCATGGGCCTCTGCACCCCCGCCGTGCCCCCTCAGCAGGGCACAGTGCCACCTGCCAGCCACCTGGGACCAGATCCTCAGCCCCTCTCTGCACACGTCACACCTAACCCCATTCATGACTAAAAAGCAAAAGGAAATAAATGTCCTACAGGTAGGAGAAAATTCCCTCATCTTACAAACCTACCAGAGCAACATTTTTGTCGTTTTTATTTTCAAACTGTGGGTTGCCGTGCTCTATGAGAGAAAATGCCATAGACTTCATGCACATTGCATGAAAGAGAGGGATTAGAATAGAGTAGAATGGAATGGAATGGAAACTGCCAGAACAATTCAGATGCAGTCAGGATGCATACAACCTGGGGTAGCATCTGCTCCAGTTGTATGTTTACACACACATACATGGACGCTAGTCGCTGAATTAAAAGGTTGTTTTGTTCTGTTTTTTTTTTTTTTTTTTATTATTGTGGGTCATGAAAGCCTCTGTGATCAGATACAAGTCTCAGAAAACAGGCGGCAAATGTTGTGTTTACGGGGACACGAGGCACAGTCGCTTCAGAGTCAGGAGCAGACGGGGACACACATCTGTATTCAGCATGGTGCCCGAGGTCCCGACCAGCACGGCAAGACACGAGTGAAACAAACAAGTGTTGCAGGGATTGAAAAGGGAGAAACGAAACCATCACTATTCGCAGCCGTTATTCCGACAGCACAGAGAACTCCGGAGAGCGAAGTGGACTCAGAGTGCAGACAGCAGAGCTCCGCACGGCGTCTGGTCACGAGGTCCGGCCCCCGAAATTGCCAAGCGTGCCTTTGGTCTAGCAGCAAGTAATAACAAAATATATTACTTTAAAAATATATCGTTTACAGGAGGAAGAAAGTACCAGCTACTGAGAATGAATCCCACCAGAGACGTGCAAGATGTCCACGGAGATAACTAACTTTTGTTGGTAAAGGAAATGAAAGGCAACCTAGATAAATGGAGAAGAAAGATATGATATCGTAAAAATCGTCGATCCTCTCCAAATTAATCTATAAAGTCAATGCGATTTCAATAAAAAACCTAAATAAGATTTTTCATAAAATTTAACAAACCCATTCTGAGACTTCTATGGATGAATAAAGCGCTGGGATTTAATAGTCGAGAGTATTTTGAAAGAGAAGAAGCAAAAGTGGCCAGAGGCTCCAGTCACTGAGATGTGGAAGGAAAACAGACCCCCCAGCACCAGAGATGGCACCTGGGGACCCGGCATGGGACAAGCCACTGTTCACAACAAGGGGGTAAAAGACAGTCTCGTCGTGACAAAATTAGATCAACAGGTTACTACTTCAAGCCACCCTGGTGGGATCTTTTCGAAGGACACAAGAAACAGCACCCCCCTTCTCTCCCAGCTTCTGGACACGTGGAAACAAACCAAACTATGGACCCCAGGTGCTGTGAGAGTCCGAAACTGTCATGGCCTGTGAACAGGACAGAGGATGAACACAGAACACAAAACACAAATGCAGAACACAAAGAAAAACGTGGACACACATACAGACGGTTGACTCGAGTAATAATACACAGGCTCCGTTTTATTTTTATACTTTAAAAATTTAAAGTTAGTTCCTTGTACGTAACCGCCCAGGCATTGCAGCAATGGCCATAAATTCCGGAATAGCCTTAGGGAAGCAGATGTCCCCTGACTCAGAATCTCCAGGTTGTTGCTCTAGGTGCCAGGCATAGATCACGGACCGTGATTAGCAAGGATGGGCAAGGTGAGCCACAGGGGGCTTTTCTCATCCCCAGCTTCTCTTAGGGTGACCCCCTAAGATCTTCAGCTGAACCCCGGCAGCTGTGCCTGGCTTAGGTCGCTCCTCCCTTGAGGGGTCTTACCCATCATTGACTAACCAGCCATGTTATGGGGTGTTTATCATGTTGCCCCAGACCCCAATGCCGTGGGGCAGGGCTGCTCTTGCTAGTTGTGGCTCAGGTCCTTCGTTATGCCTCTAGGCACCACCTTTGTTTATCACAGGGAGCCTGTCCAGAACACATTACTTTCAAATACTCTGGGTAGAACATGTACATTACTCACTAACTTTAATTCTTAAACTAGGAAAATATATGTCAGTCCCCTACATGAAACATCACCTTCACGGTCGCCGAGGGCTGAGACGTAGGATGTGGGTTTAGCACGGAACCGGCAGTTCTGCCACCTGCATCCAGAACCGCTCAGGCATCCCCTGTGGTCCCAGAGAGCCCAGACCGCAGGCCTCCCTCGGGGAACGGGTGGACCTGCCCAGGAGGAGACTGAGTACGCAGGGAATTAGCTCATGAAGCCAAAAGGGGGTTTCTGAACCAGGAACCAGACTGTCTCCCAGATGTGCCTACCGACAGGCGGCTTCCACTGCCCTGCAGGGAGGGCAGAGGAGGGGAGAGGCTGGGAGGCCGCCCACCCCAGGGGGTTCTCCCCGGTGGGTAGAAATGTCATCGGGCTGGGAGAAGCAGTGCTCCTCAGTGTCACATACACAGAACACATTTCAGATGGATCACACGCCTACGTGTGAAGACCAGCCGTGCTCCATGCGATTCCCTTTCAAAGACAACATGGAGACTATCTACAGGACATGGGATAGGGAAGGAAGATTTTTGAACAAGGTACAGAAAACAAACCATAAAAAAAAATGGATTGATACATTTGACCACATTAGAATAAGAAATTTCTGTTAAGATCGTTGTATAAAATAGTCACACGAGAGACACCGCGGTCAAGGCGGGATTATGAGATGTTCGGAGGACAGGTGTCTCAGCCCTCCCTACCGTCTGTAACAAAACACCACGCGCTGGAGACTTAAACCACAGACACAGTCCGCTCACATTTCGGTGGCTGGGAGTCCAAGATCAGCATGCCAGTGCCGTCAGCTCCTGGTGAGGGCTCTTCCTGGCTTGTGGGCGGCCGCCTTCCCGCCCTGTCCTCACGTGGCCTTTCCTAGGTGCGTGACCAGAGTGAGAGAGACGGAGAGAGAGGACTCTCTGTCGTCTCTTCTGATAAGGACACTAATCCCGTCAGATCAGGGCCTCACCCCTATGATCTCACGTAACTTCGCCACTTCCTAAGGGGCCCCATTTCCAAGTGCAGCCACACCGGGGGTTGGGGTTTCAGCACATGCGTTGCCGGGCACATGCATGTAGTCCATTGCATACGTAACCAGCGAATAAATCATATCCAGACTGTGTGTACACAAATTTCTGCGAATCAAGAAGAAAGACAAACCACCCCACAGGCACCAGAGCACCTGTGACTCAGCCGTCCTCGCCAGGGGCCACGGACCCACCTATGGACACGCAGGAAGCCTTCCATGGAGAAGGAGTCGTGGTGGTGGGATTTGGGGGCACACTGGCTGTCCATGGTGAGAGGGGGGCGCAGCGGAAGGTGGGGTGCTCCCAGCTGCAGAATGCACTGAGCAGTAACAGAGCCTCCGCGATGACAGCACAGGGGGAGAAGAGTAAGACCCAAAAGGAAATCTGCAGAGCGTGATCCACGGCGTGTACAAGGGTTCCTGCCTGTTTACCGGCAGCGGCGGACGCGCTGCCGTGGCTGGCTGTGAAGAGGAAGAGAAGTCAGAACGCGACAGAGACACACCTGGAGGTGACACGGGCTCGCTCTGAAGAGGAGCAGGTGCGGGGCCAGGGGGACGCAGGGGCCCGGGGGAACTCCCAGGTCCCTGGAAGGAGCCAGTGGTGGGGTGGTGATGGCATCTCCCAGCAGGGACCCCACAGCTGACGGAGAAGGGGGCCCCATGGGGGTGGGTAAGGCTGACGTCCACCTGGACGTGGTGGTGCTGAGCTGTGGTACCTGAGACCCGCCCCGTGGAGACGTCACACAGGCCGTTGAGGGTGTCACTCCAGCATTCAGCAGGGGGGTCTGTAATCGAGATCTGGGGTTGGGCGCGGCAGGGCTCCGGGGACGTGGGACGGTCCAGGGAGGGCTGTGGTGGGAACTTGGTGGCCCAGGGAGCCGCCACGAGGGCCGACCGACTGGACAGTGCCCAACTCCGCAGCCCAAAGCCCACTTGACGACGGGCTCGCTGTCAACCCTCTGCTAGGGACAAAGCCCAGGGTCGTGGCTCTGCTCCCTGCACTTCCCAGCCCCGGGCTCAGGCATGTCCTCCCGGGGAGTCGGCCGTCCGTGCTCTGGGGCTCGTTTCTGGACCCCTGTCCCGCCTGCCCCCCCTTTGCCCGTCTGCCCAGTGGACGCCCCGCTGAGCCGTGCAGATGCGGGAGGAACATTTGGAGGAAAAAGGCCACATCCGTCTCCAGGCCCGGTCTCTCGAGGAGCTTCCCTGCGTGGGCAGTTATCTGATCTCTCGGAGCCTGTAAAACGGAGATTACATTAGGAAGATATTATAATAGTCCCCCCAAGCCTAATGCATTTAAGCAAAGCTTTTTGAAATCTGTTTACACCCTCAGCCTGCGAGGGTGCTCTGTAGAATGCAAATATGTGGGCTGCGGTTATTATAATTCTATTCCCGTGCTCCTGGATTTCTGACCTCGACTTTCACTGCATTTTTTTAAAACCAACGTTTCTCCCTTTTCCTCATTTCATGGGCCTTACAGGGAACCACCTTCTCTGATCCCACCAGAGCCTTCGTAACATCTGGCATCTTCTGAGCACCCCGTGCGTGAGTCCTGTGAGCGTCAGAAAAGACCCAGGACTCTGTAAGGGAACCCTGGGGTTTTGGGGAAAGTGGGTGGCCACAGCCGGTTAGAGCCGGGATGACATGGGAAGATCCCAGGGCCACAGCCACGGGGCGCCCGGCGTCCGGCTGGTGCCTGGCCAAGGAAGCAGAGCATCCCACGGTGATCGGCCCGGGACTGGGTTCCTCGTGACTCCGGGGCCCAGGGCCTCGGGGCGGGACGGCTGAAGGCCTCGCCAGGACGCCAGCGGCGGAAGTGAAGCCGCAGGGCTCCTCATGGCCTCTGCTTCTGCGCCAGTTCTCGGGCACGCAGACTGGCGGGCCCTGGCTCCAGGGAGAGGAAGTTGGGCGGGGTGCCTGTGGCTCGCGTCGTGGGGCAGATCCTGCCATCACAGCTGTTTCCCGCGCAGTTCAGCTCCCGCCAGCTCATGGGCCTCCTGGGGCTGGAGGTCCAAGGTCAGGGTGTCGTGGGGCCGGTGCCTTCTGAGGCCCCCCCCCCGTCGGCTTGCAGACGGCTGGAGCTTCCTCAGCTCCCCGTGGTCCTCCCGCTGAGCATGTCTGTGTCCCACTCTCCTCTTCTTACAGGACACCAGTCCTACTGGACCAGGGCCGCCTTAACGACCTCGTTTTAAATATATAATCACCTCCTTACAGACCCGTCCCCAGGTATGTTCACGTTCCCAGGCACTGGGGGTTGGGGCACAGGAATTCTGGGAGAATGCAGCTCAGCCCGCCACAGCTGGTCCCCATGCAGAGGAGTGGCCCCAAGTTCCCCAGCGCCCAGCGGGCTAGCTCCTTCCGTGTTGTGATATCGGGGCGCCAGGCCACGGCCGTGTCAGGGGGTCGAATAAGACAACGACAGTACTGACCTGGGTTTTTGATGTTCGTGATATCTGTCAAGCTTTTAGGGTTTGTCATTTTCATAATCTGTTTTCTCATTCTAAATAAATATCATTTTTCTTAGAGAGAGCATTCAAAATTGAACGAGTTTCAGGCCTCCGTGAACCCCCGTCTGTCCCCAACAGTGGCTCTGCCTGCCGCTGGCTGCCCGGGGAGATGTGTTCAAGGTGAAGACGCGGACGTGGGAAGTGAAGTGCGTGTTAACGGTGTCCACAGGGGAGCAGCCAGCCCAGGACCTGGCGCAGGGTATGCACCCAGGAAGCACGTAGACTGGTCACCCCAAGAGCTGACCCGAGACAGGACTTGGGCACAGGTAGCCCCAAGGTGATCCAGGGAGCACTGTGGATGGCAGGGAAGTGGAGAGAGGGAGGAGGGAGGGTGAAGAAAGGGTGGGAAGGACCTGGTACTCCCTCTGCCGAGGCCACTGGGGGCCACAGCTGCAGGGGCATGCCCCAGGACCCCCCACGGAAGGTGCAAGTCTGAGCACTGACCCCCACGGCCATGGGATCCCTTAGTCTCGGCTCTCTGGGAATGTCCCTGGCTGCAGGGGTCACAGGTGACAGAGGCCACAGGTGGAGAGACAGCAGCACCTGCTCGACCTACTGGTTAGTTGGTTGATGACCTTGTTAGCCCAGGACAGCTGGTGGTGGCAAGCTCATGTAGCTGACTTTCTTTTTTTTTAATGTATTATTAACATTATTTTTGATCAATGAATCATAGCTGTGCACATTTATGAGGTGCAATGTGGTTTTGCTATAGGTCTACAACGTGTCGTGATTTAATCAACCTGTCTTGACGTGACCCTTGGATGTCCTGGGTTGTCTGAGAAGCCACCTCAGATCCAGGAGTTCTACTTAGGAATCTGCACCTGTCAGGGGCCGGCAACCTTTTTCTGGAAAGGATGAGCTGGCAAATACATTAGGCTTCGTGGGCTAAGGGGAAAGGACACAGCTCTGCCAGGAAGCAGCCGTGCACAATATAGACATGAATGGGCTTTTCTCTGTTCCAATAAAATTTTATTTACAAAAACAAGAGGGAAAGAGGATGGGTGCTATTATAAAAAAAAAAAAAAAAAAAAACAGAAAATAACGAGTGTCGGCGGGGATGTGGAGCAACTGAAACCCTGTGCACACGGGTGGTGGGATGCAAAACGGGGCCGTCGCTGTGGAAGACAGTACAGCAGCTCCTCAAAAAATTGAAAATAGAAATACCATATGAGCAGCACTCCCGCTTCTGGGTATACACTCAAAATATTAACAGCAGAACCGTGAAAAGACCTTTGCACACCCATGTTCACAGCAGATTACGCACAGCAGCCAAAGAGCGGAAGCCGCCCAAGTGTTCTTGGGGAGACGATCGAATGAACAAAACGTGGTCCACGTGTCGGGATCACGCAGCCTTGAAGGGGAAGGAAGTTCCTACACGCATGTACCCGCGTGAACCTTGAGGACGCGCTGCCAAGTGCAATGAGCCAGTCACAACACGACAAATACTGCACGATTCCACTTACCTGAGGTCCCCGGAAGAGTCAGATCCACAGAGACAGACAGGAGGATGGTGGAGCCGGGCAGGGGAGTCAGTACTTAATCGAAACTCTGGGGGCAGATTTTACAGGACGCAGAGAGTTACGGACAGGGATGGTGGGGAGCATAGCACGTTATCGATGTATTTAACATCAGGAAACTGCACGCTTAAAACGGTTCAAAGGGTGAATTTTACATCACGTGCATTTTTCCGCAATTTAAAGACGGCGACCGGGGAGAGGCTCTGACCCCCCGATACGCGCACTCGCCATGCGCCCTCTGGGCTGGGGGTGCCAGGCGCCCTTCTCCTCTGCGTCTTTGGTTTTCCTCCATGTTGGTCCCTCAAGCTTTAAGAGATGCTGTCGAGGATCTGGAGAACGCCCCGCCTGTCTTCATGTGTTTCATCCTGCCCAGGAGATGCGTCCAGAAAAAGTTTAGACTTACCTTGGGCGCCTCTCATTAAGACGGAACAAACTCACTGTGAAGAATGAAGGCCGGGCCTGGTGGCTCACGCCGGTCATCCTAGCACTCTGGGAGGCCAAGGCAGGCAGATCGCTGAAGCTCAGGTGTTCAAGACCAGCCTGAGCAAGAGCCAGACCCCGTCTCTACTAAAAATAGAAAGAAATTAATTGGCCAACTAAAATATATAGAAAAAATTAGCCGGGCATGGTGGCGCATGCCTGTAGTCCCAGCTACTCGGGAGGCTGAGGCAGCAGGATTGCTTGAGCCCAGGAGTTGGAGGTTGCTGTGAGCTAGGCTGACGCCACGGCACTCTAGCCTGGGCAGCAGAGTGAGACTGTGTCTTAGAAAAAAAAAAAAAAGAAAGAAAAGAAAAACTCTCCCAGGGCTCTGCGCACAGGGCGATCCCAGCTCTGTGCTTGCCAAGGCCTTCCTCACCCAGCGCCTCCCTCCCCCGGGAATGTTTTGTCCCATTTCCAAGACAAGGGACTGGGTCTTCTCAACCTCGTTCCAACATCCTGTGTCATCACCCGATATACATAACAACAAATCGATGCCCCTGGTGGGGGACACTCGCTGCTGCTGCCATGAGTGTCAGGGCCCAGAGACGGCGATGCCATTTCTCTCCCTCCTCCGTCTTCCAACCCCAAAGCCTGGGGCACGGCGAGGCCGGTCACGCTTGGAAAGGCTACAAAACGGCCTCCCTCTGTGCCAGAAGGAAAGAAAATGCCAGGACACAGGCGGGTTGAAGGATTACACATTTCAGGTAGGTCACAGGTCGCCTGGTTTGAGCTATCGGAGCAGCCACTTCCGGGATTTCTCTCCGTGGCAAAAGTGAGAGCAGGCCCCTCTCGCTCTGCTCCCGGGGAGGGGACCGTCCCATATGCTTGAGAGACGCTGACGCCTGCTCCGACCGCACAGGACTCGGAGGCACTGCTGTTGCATGGCCTGTCCCAGGTGGCCATCCCGATGCCACGGAGACCCAGCCCGTGGCAGGTTTCCACGGGGGAAGACACGAGGGGCACCTGGGAGAGGTGGCGGGAGGTGGCCCATTCCCAGTGTTCCCACAGTGAGCAGCGGCGCCCTCAGGGGTCCGTACCGTCGTGGTCCTGGCAAGCAGAGATCCTCGTGAAGGGTCCCACCCTGCTCCACCAGGTCCCTTGGGACAAGCTGGTGCCACTTCACCCTGAGCCACAGATATACCATGTTTGGGACTGATCTTTTCTTTTCACCCAAATTGCGGATCTGAGCAAAAGGCTAAAAACCCAGGAGACAGAGCAGGTTCTTCCTCCCAGGTGACAGCTCAGGGGGTCTTACATTAAATAGGAGGAGACCTAAGGGACAGGTGAAGATGACGTCATTTCATGAACTTGAACCTGTGTCCCAAAGAATGAAGCATGAGGCCAGTCTCAGAGCCCAGTGAAGCTTAACGGAGATCAACCCTGTGACCAGCACCCAGGGGTGGAGGCGTTAGGTGCTGATGGGGTACTGGGTGACCACTGCCCATGCACCATGGCGAGGGCTGGCACCAAGGCTCTGAGCGGCTCCTCTCAGCAGCTGGACATTGTCAACCTCTTTCTCCAGCAGGCCCTGACCTCACACAACAGGCGTCTTGGCCACGAGAGACGCACGCATGGCACATAAGCAGGGAAAGCGTGCTTCGTGGGCCTTCTCTAACGCTATTTCCTTTCCTAGGAAGATTGCAGAGGTGGATTATTATGAAATAATCGAGCAAGAGCGGCAGGTGTGCCTGCCCCGTGGGTGCACAGTGAGCCCCCCACACACACCCCACCCCAACTAAGCCGTCCGCTCACTGGAAATGTCCCTGCCAATCCGTGAATCTGCTTCCCGCCGGAGTCGAGGGACAGACAGCTGGCGATTCCCCCATGGGAGTTTTGCAGCCACTCAACAAACAGCGGGTCCCACGGCCAAAGCAGAGAGAAAAACTGCACACTGATGTCAGTGCTGCCATGAGCGTGCTGCATGGAACACCACCCGGAACCCAAGCCCGGTGACATCCGCTGCCCATGCATCTAGAGTCTGGCCGATGCGGGCTGGTCTCGGCTGGGCTGGGCCTCAAGCTGGTTCCGTCCCTGCCTGGCCTGCACGTCCTTCCTCATCCCGCTTGGATCAGTGGCGGGATACCAACGTACCTTGTCTTGTGGCAAAAGAGGGCAAAGCCAGTCGCACCACACACTTCAAAGCCTGCTCGGTCAGGTCCTCGAATAGCCCAGCGGCCACATGGCCACCGCCAGCTTAGAAGGAAGTGGACAGCAGCCGCCACACGGAGGTAGCACACCTCTCAGGAGTGAAGAGGTGAGACGCAAATTCCGCCGGAGACAGGACCTCACAGCGGCTCCGTGGAGACCCACAAGACACCATGGCACAGTTAAGCTCCGAGACGCCCCGTGGTGACAGCACCTGTCTCACATAGCCTAGCAGTCCCCATATTTTTAAACATGCGCTCTGTATTCAGAGAACACCCCTTGTAATCCACAGAAGTAGCTCTCTCCAGAACGAGGATTGAGAGACACAGATATTATATCAATAACATGGAATTTTTAACCATCGGAGTTCCGTGGTCATCTGGATTGAAGAGGCCACTTCGCCTCCCTCAATTCCAGCCCTTGAGTCTAAACTGGGGATGAGCTCCATCCTGCCGACCAGCCAGGGCTGGGAGAAGAAGGGCTGAGACGGCTGGAGAGAGGCCCTGGCCAAGGCAGAGTGACCAGGCACGCCTGTCATCGCGGCGGGCGGCGAGGTGCGCCAGTGTTTAAACTAAGAAGTGCAGGATTGGGACGGTCCCAAGAACACACCAGGAAGCCAGCCAGCCAACGGGGCTGTTTCTATGCTGGGTTTCTGATCATTCTGTCCTGCCAACGTTCCAACACATGAGCCACCCATTGTGACAGTTTCTTTATAGGGTGTGTGACACTCCATAAATATTTCAGACGAGAAATGTGCACTGAGCACCTAATTATTGAAGCTGTCTCCTCCGACTCAGCCGATCACGAGGGTGCTGAGGTCCCGGCATGTGGGTCCAGGTCACTGTCTCTCTTATCAGAACCTCCAGCACCTGGATCTGCTTGGGGCACAAGCTCCTTCCCAGCAGGACGTTCAGACTTCACGTCTCCACAAGACGCTCTGCTCCAAGAGGCGGGCACTGGTTCTTCTCGTGGAGCGGGGAGGAATAGCGTGGCCTGGAAACTTGCGATGCCTCTGGAAGCTTCTTCGATGAGACAATGGCTGAATCCACTCTTGTCCCCCTGGCTGTACCTCATCATGCGGCCTCGACCAGCACCAGAATGGTGGAGGAGAAGATTGAGGCAGCATCTGATCCTCCTACGGGAGGGGAAAGGGAGAACATGGCCAGCCACAGCACCCAAGGAGCCAGGAACCCACGGGGCTCCCCCTGGCATCACCCAGGGAGACGAGGTGCTGTATGTGGATGCGGGTCCCCCTTTAGGCAAAGACCACCTGCTTGCAGGCACAGGCTAACGTCATGCACTTAAGCAAAGTGCACACTGGGGTGTCTTAGTCCATTCAGGCTGCTATAACACAACGTCACACACTGGGTGTCTGACGAACAACAGAAACTTATTCCTTATAGTTCTAGGGGCTGGGAAGTCCAAGATCAAGGCACAGGAAGACTCAGCGTTGGGTAGGGGCCCAGCCCTTGGTTCACACAAGCCCAGCTGTCTTCTCACTATGTCCTCACATGGTGGGAGGGACCGGGCAGCCCTCTGGGGTCCCTTTTGTAAGGGCTCTTGGCCCCTTCATGACCTAAGCACCTCCCAGAGGCCCTCCTGCTCACACCACCACCTCGGGTTGGGCCTTTGCTACGGTGGCTCACAGAACTCATTTCCTTACATTTATAAAGAGTATGATAAAGGACACAGGTGACACCCAGATGAGGGGAGACTCAGGACAGGGAATGGGGAATGGGCTGCCCACCCCCAGGCACCTGCACGTGTCCGTCAGTCTGGAAGCTCCCAAACTCCACAGCTCGGGGTTTTCGTGGAGGCTCCATCACGTGGGCACCATTGATTATTAACCCAACCCCCTGCCCCTCTCCCCTACCTAGAGGATGGTGGGGTGAGGGCTGTGGGGAAGATGAAAGCTCCAGGTTTCTAATCTCCACTTGGTCTTTCAGAGGACCAGCCCCCATCCTGGAGCCACCAAGAGTCGCCTCATTAGGACGAAACATGCTCCTGTCACCCAGGGAGTTCCAAAGGATTGGGAGCTCAGTGTTAGGACTCAGGGTCAAAGACCAAATATTAGAACAGAGGATGCCCCTGGCACCCCTACCGCTCAGGAAACTGCAAAGGTTGAAACACTCTGTGCCAGGGAACCAGGGGCAGAGACCAACATGCATGTTTCTTATTGTTATTATTTCTTATGATTTTTTCATAGTGTCTTTGTGCCATTAGAAGCTGAAGTCCTCCTACTATGAAATTCCAGATTTCATAGATTCCAAGTCTCTTCCACACACACGTCACGATACTCTGGCAGAGCGTGGGCCCCGAACCGTCTCCCCCATGCCCCCACTTTGCACAGCTGAGATCCAGAAACCTGCTCCTGTGCCAGCAGGTGCAGAAGAGGGCAGGAATGATCCCTCCTCATCCAGCCAAGATAACAAGACACTGTGGATTCTCCTGGAACTTGAACGCACTCAGGGGCAGCCAGCTCTCTGCACAATAGAAATATCTGACAGGGGGTAAAAATGAAGTTGAACTTAAGCTATTTGTAAGCATCTTCAACTAAGGGGCTGGATTTTTTCGAAATAATTAGAATTATGACAAATGTGGATAGTGCATTTTGTTAACAAGAATGCAATTGCTGTTTCTACTGTGAAATTCAATATATAAAAAGGTATGAAGAAATGAACACAACAGTTATTGTAAAAGCCTGGGTATCACCAGTATGGGTGAAAGTCCCATTTACATATGTGTATGTGTATGTAAATATACTATGTGTGTATAATATGTAAATACACATGTGTGTGCCCCTCGTGAAGCCCACCCCGCCTCTCATACAGCCACAGGGTAAACGCTGCTCTGGATTCATTAGAATGGCGTCAACCCACGTGAGGTTCTCCTGTGACTGCCTTGTTTTCACGCAAGTGGAGGAGGCGAGCTGATGCTTTAACTATTAATACACCCTGATTAGCAGGCCCCCAACACACATGCTACATGTATATAGCATATGTATCACAGAGAAACATATGTATCATACATGTTTGTACACAGCACATATATACCATGTACATATTTATACACATGCTATATATACACCATGTACATATTTATACACATACTACATATATATACCATGTACAGATTTATACACATGCTATATATACACCATGTACATATTTATATACATACTACATATATATCATGTACATATTTATACACATGCTACATATACACCACGTACATATTTATATACATACTACATATATACCATGTACACATTTATACACATGCTACATATATATGCCATGTGCATATTTATACACATGCTACATATATACATATATATAACAAACACATCTATCTACATATGCTATGTACATGTTTATACACAGCACAAGTGTACACATTTAGACAACATGAATGTTTGTATACATGAATCCCATATATGTACATATACATCATCTGCATGCTTAGACACATAGCATACATGCATGTGTATATCATCGATATGATTACACGCATACCTGCATGCACTCTCTGTGTCATACCCACACTGCCTTTCTCACACTCTTGCACACCTTCCAATCACACAATTCTGCTCACACTCACACTCAGACATGCCCTCATACACACCCCCACCCCCACCCCCACATGCTGCCCGCTCACACAGGCTCGCGTTCTCACAGACGGCCACGCTGTCCCGCACACCCTCCAGGACACACACACGCACACCCTCTCCCATGCAAGCACTAGCCAGGCCCGGCCCTGCTTAGCTTCTGAGATCAGACGAGATCAGGCGTGTTCAGGGTGGTGTGGCCGGAGACTCACAGTCACATACTCTCATGGCCACTCATACCTCCACGGACTCTCACCACACAGTCTCACACACGCGCGCGCGCACACACCCACACACACAGAGTCACTCACGGTCAGACACGCAGAGCCGAGCCGTGTGCAGAGGTTCAGGGAGGAGCTGGTCGTGACGCGGGGCCCAGCCTCTGGGAGGAATGACAGGTGAGTCTGGGTTTAAATTTGAGGCCCCACCAAGCAGGACACGTGTGGCTCTGGGCTTCGCTCCAGTGGGACAATGACACTGGGGTGGAGGCCACTCAGGTCTCCGTCCCATTTCTCAGGAGGCCCGGGTGGAGCCCGTGCCCCCCTCTCCAGGGCTGGTGAGGGGACGAGAGCGCAGAGTGACCACATTTCTGGACCTCAGACGAGTCTGGGCTCTCCCCGAGAGAAACCAAGAGACGTCAGCTAGGAAACAAGTCTCGCCAGAAAGGATGTGTATCACTGTTATAACAAACACTCAGAGCAACGTATCTCTGCGGCCGTGGCTGCAACTTGGTGAATCCATCCCACAAATGACTCTGCCATGAGCTGCCCCTCAGTGCACCTGCCACTGCTCCAGGGCCTGGGCACGGAGGGGTGGGGGCCCTCCCACGGAACATTCTAGCATGTGGCATACTCCAATGCATACGAAATTAATGCAAGGTGTCTTGGTGGTGACGGGTCACAGGTGGAGAAACAGAGCAAGCGGGGAGGGAGCTCTGGGGAGGGGCCCAGGGATAGGCTGTCCGCAAGCGACGTCTGCACACTGACCTCACAAATCGTGGCAGCCAGCTGCGGAATGTCCCTGGGGTGGCACAGCAGGGGCTCCGCTCCCAGGAGGCTGGACGGGCCTCGGGAGGAGCAGACTCAGTGCAGGCAGGAGGAAGCTCAAGAGCTTTCAGCCGGAGGGCCAGAGTGAGGCCAAGTGCTGTTCTAAGGGGAGCTGGGAGCTACCAGGGGCTTAGGATGAGGTGAAAACTGTAACCATGCGAATCACCTTCTACTTATTTTTATGTTTTATTCTTTCTGAAGTAAGTGCTTTATGACTCCCACTTTAAGGGTGAAGAGATCTTGGGTACAGGGAGATGGAACGACATTTCTGATTTCACTTGCTCGTAAGGGACCTTCAGGAACTGACTCCGTGCTTGACCGAGATGCTCTTGTCCCCACAGGTAGCTTTTCTTGTAATTCACATATTTCTCTGTTTTGTACTCAGATAACTCTCTCTCTCTCTCTCTCTCTCTCTCTCTCATTTTAATTCCACGGAGTACTACTCAGCCATAAAAAGGTGCATTAATACCCTTTGTAGCAAGCTGAATGGACACAAGCATCACGAGAGCTCGCTGTTAAATCGGAGCCACCGGCGAGCACATGTGTGCGCGCAGGGACGTGAAACTCAGCCAGTCTCCTTTTAACAGCAGGCCCCCCTCGCTGCGCAGAGGGGGATTTCTGGAGATGGACGTGGGGTCAGGGAACAACGGCCGGGGGGGCAAGAGGCAGGAGGGCACACGCATGTCACAGTCGGAGCTTGGGGACGGGAATGACTGTTTTCATGTTCTACCTAACGACGGGACACTTCCCTGGGAAGACAAATTTAGGGATGGGTGGGTTTGTCACTGACACCGGGTGCCGTTGGCCGGCTTTCTCCGGAATCTTCTCCCACTCATCTTTTCACACCGCCGCTCCCTCTCCGCCTCGGGCCCAGGACTCGGTCACTTCGAGCAGTGAGATTTTTTCGCTCGGCAGCCTGTGCGGGTGACATTTGCCCAGTGGTGGGCAAACCACGGACACAGGCCTCCGCGGAGATGGGATACGTACCAACAGGACAAGGAAGGGAAAGCAGCTCCACCAAATGACTGCGTCCGCCCCAGCTGACGCCTTCCGCCACTCTCCCACAGTCCACTCCCAGGGACGTGAGATCGTCACGCGCAGGAAGGACATTAACAAAACTGACATTTTCCCATCAGTCAGCTCAGCTCACAATATGACACTTCTCCAGCCCGTAGTGTTCGCCCGGTGACTGACGCAAAGTCGAACCTCGTCGCTCACACGAAAAAGTGCGTTTAAAAGGCCCCGCGATCATCTGTATACGCAGTGAGCTGTCTCTTTCCAACCCGGGAGGGGTGTCAGCGTGCCGGGCTGGCGGGGGAAGGCGCCTCTCAGCCAGCGCCATCCTAAGGGGACTCAGGCAGGAGACGGGCTCACGATGTCCCCAGAGTGCGAGGGTTTCCAGCTGTGACAGCTCGGTGTGAGAGGGCGGCAGCAAGCAAACAGTGACGGACCCGCTGCAGGACACACACCAGCTGGCCCAGTTCTGGATGCAGCCGGGAGCCACCCCCGCCTCCCACGGGCCCTGCAGCCAGCGCAGCTCTCCTGGGCACCCGAGCCCATCCCCGCCCCACGCCCTGCTGGGAAGCGCAGACCCTGGGACCAGGCTCCCATGTGCGGGTGTAGGATCTGGCTCCCACGTGCGGGTGTAGGATCTGCCAAAGAAGCAAGGGTTGGGATTGGGGGAGACAGTGCCAAGGACACGAAGGCACCTTGTGATGCGTTAGTTTCCTGGGGCTGCTGGGACAAAGGACCACAGACTGGGGGGCGTCACCAGCAGAGATGCTCTCACAATCCTGGAGGCCAGAAGTCGGAGAGCAGGGCGTGGGTAGGGCAGGGCAGGGCAGG
Source organism: Mirza zaza (assembly GCA_008750895.1). Classification (NCBI taxonomy): domain Eukaryota; kingdom Metazoa; phylum Chordata; class Mammalia; order Primates; family Cheirogaleidae; genus Mirza; species Mirza zaza. The sequence continues at coordinate 47,045 of VSMD01040772.1, forward strand.
GGCAGGGCAGGGCAGGAGCAGGGCAGGGTAGGGCAGGGCCTGGGCAGGGCAGGACAGGGCAGGGGCAGGGCAGGGCAGGAGCAGGGCAGGGTAGGGCAGGGTAGGGCAGGGCCTGGGCAGGGCATGGACAGGGCGGGGCAGGGCAGGGCGTGGGCAGGGTAGGGCAGGACCTGGGCAGGGCGGGGCAGGGCAGAGGCAGGGCAGGGCAGGAGCAGGGCAGGGCAGGAGCAAGGCAGGGTAGGGCAGGGCCTGGGCAGGGCATGGACAGGGCGGGGCAGGGCAGGGGCAGGGTAGGGAAGGGCCTGGGCAGGGTGGGGCAGGGCGGGGGCAAGGCCGGCACCTTCTGAGGCTGGGGGAGAAGCTACTCCAGGTCTGTCCCCAGCTTCTGGTGGCCGCTGGCCGCCCTTAGCGTTCTCAGCCTGTGATGCCTCATCCCAACTTCGTCCTCCCACGGCGTTCTCCCGCTGAGCGAGGGTCTGCCTCTGGGCCCAGATCTCCCGTTTTGTAAGATGTCAAAGACAAAATCATTCCGGCCCTCGTGCAAATGCAAAGGAAGCCTTTGTCCGTGACTGTCTCGACAGGGCAGAGGGACTGAGCCCAACTCCAAACGCAGCAGAGACGTCTGGGGGTTTACGGCCAGGCGGGTGAAGGGCGGGCAGGTGGATGGGAAGTGCCACCAGGAGATGCCGTGAGGGGCGGGGGGCGCCCCTAGGGTGACCCAGCAGGATTCTTGCCACAGCCAGGCCATGGCAGGCAGGGACAAGCGTGGGACCCAGGTGAGAAGGGGACTCGGAGGCGGATGACCCGACGAAGGTTTGCTCGAGAAGTCCTGGCCAAGGGCACCCTTTGTCCTTCCACAGCTCACCTGGGCCACAGCCCATCTCAGCGGCCTCTTGTTACTGACCTGCAGAGACTGTGTCCAAGCAAAGCCACACTCACAGGTGCCGGGGTCAGGACTTCGGCACCTTTCAAGAGGACACAGAGGGCACCTTCTCCTTTAAAATCCACCCAGGAGGACGATCAGCACGTGCGGCTCCCTGGACAGGGACTGCGAGGCAGAGCGGGGCTGTCGTAGGAGACGGCTGTGAGGATGGCAGGGAGGGGACCCGGGCAGAGGAGAGAACCTCTCTCCCCTCTCAAGCAAGGGGGAGCCCAGGGAGGGCCCGGAGCACCAGGTGCTCTACCGGGTGGTCCTCGTTGCAGCCAGGGGCGCCTTGCCTTCCTGCATCAGTGGGTCACGGAGAGGGGAGACGGGGTGTCCCCCACAGACGGCTCCCTGCAGCGCAGGGCCAT
>VSMD01040774.1:0-11171 GCA_008750895.1 Mirza zaza
ATTGCAGCACACAGGATTATTGGAATTTTCCTGTTTATGGACTCTAAACGTTAGAAACTTAGAAATTTCTAAACGTTAGAAATTCAATCATAGCAAGGGTTCAGTGAATGTCTTATTTTCTTCTCATTTAAGTTTTGAAGAATGTTTTATAATAAAATTAGCTTAATAGGAAGAATGTTGTACTATCACCATTTTATCTTTATTACATTGGTATAAGACTGAGAGATAAAGATTTATACTTGTGAACCATAGACCAACTCAATTATGGAATAAACTGGACTTGAGGAAAAGAATTTCTGTTCTATGATAATGATTCTAGTAAAAAATGCAAAGTCACATAGGAATTGAGCTCTAATGCACTCAGGACTGTTTTGTGCTTATCACTAGATTTCCAGAAAGAATTGGTTGGTGCCAAGAGAGTTTATAAGACAAGCAAAGCGAGTTGGCAAAATTGTGCTTCTCATGGCTTGGTAATGTAATTATATGTAGGCAGTCTCAGCAACAGTTGTCTACTTTTATCCTCTACTTGTATCTGTTGACTTTTTTTGAAATGACATTTATCAATTCAAATCACTTGTATAACTACAAATATGCTCTATTTCCTAGGCATATTCAATCTGTCCAAAATACAAAGGAATTAAATATCTCCTAAGAAAAACTATTATTTACTGTTGATTTTGGAAAAGATATTCAAGATTTCTTATTACGTGACTACTACTGTTTTTGTATTGTTTCTCTTATAGATGTTTGTATGATGTGTTTTCATACCTCAAAGACTGAGGTGTTTCAAGCCCAATATTGAAAGTGAGGTGACACAAGATCGGAAAAATGGGCTCCACATGTACACACATGTACATCAAATTGGTACTGACTGATTAACACTATGGTGTTCAAATGGTGGTGGTGTTCACCAGGGACTCAGGGTTTGGTGGGATAGATCCGCATTTGAGGGAAGTGGTGAGCATTGTAGAGGGGAAAGGAATACCTCTAACCTTTGCTAGGGAGAGACAATGACATAAAATGCAACCAAAATGTTTGTACTCTCATATTTTTTTGAAATAAAAAAGAACCACTTTCACATAAATGAATTATTTGTTATACTTAATTTTTCTCACATTAATGATCATTTTTATACACAGCACTAATATGGTAGAAGTGCTGAACAATCACATATATATTGGCATTAACAAATAATATATGTAAGAACAAAATATTCTAATGCTATTCAACAGCTCTCAGTCAACCATTATTCCATGTTTCATATGTTAACATATTTGACAAATATTGTCGACCATTTTTTCACAAACACAATGCTAAATATTAACTTGTGTAGATGATCTTCATTGCTTTTATCTAGGTTAATTCTCATTCAAAACTAATATCCTACAATATAATTTATGAAGCTGTTTTAATACAGCGAGTAATCAAGCTATAACATAACTCTAAGTCTGACATTTAGCTATCTGAGTGTGATCTATGATTTTATCTCTAAACATGATTTTCTCTCTAAACACATCCTGAAGTATTATTTTGCATTTTTCAAAAAAATATGAAGTAAACGTTAAGTCAAAGTTCATGCTGAAGACTTTTGATTTTTAGAGGTTTAGGTTATTTGAGTGCATACTCTAGAGTTTATTTATCACTCTCATGTTGATAGAATTAATTTTTCACTTGAAATTAACACCCAATAATTTCTAAACTTAGTTATCTGGTACTTTCATGCAACATTTTTTAAAGTTTTATTATCACTAAATATCAAGGTTCAATGGCTTTATGTGATGTTTATCACCTGTAAGTGTATAATCTACTATCATGTTTTGGAAAGACAATCTCACAAAATGGTAGCACAATCATATATAATCATTTTCCAGTAACAGTTTATAGCCTAAATGTTTCAATCTTTAGCATCAATCTTTGAAACTCATATAACATTTAGTTAATATAATCCACAGTACACAAAACATCAGCAAAACAGTTCTTAGAATACTCTCAAAAGTAAATCATTAAGGTTTCTCATCCCTAATTGAACCTTATGCTTTGCATTCAAAAATTTAAATTATATAAAAAGGTAAGTTGTTAGAATAACAAGTTGTTCTCCTTGTCTGGATAATTTATGATTCTCTAGGCAGCTAATTTATATACATATATTACAACATGGTTCTTCCTGATCAATAAATATTTGAAACCCCTATTGTTAAACCAGTATATATTTCATGAGTTCCTAGTAGCCTAGCATCAAAAGTCAGTGAGTATATATCCTGAAGATTCACTGCATATAGCTGTCCTATTCTTACAAAATCATTTCATATGACCAAATCCTAGTACATTTTGTCCAAGTTTTGAGAGTTACAATCCTCGACAGCACAAGATGTCTTGCCACTGTAATAATGCAACCATGTATTATTCCTCTCCAAGATTTACCAGTTACTCACTCATAACAGAAGTTGAGACTGGCTTTAGAGCTGAAAAGATACTTGCATCCTTAAGCTTAAGGACTAGGACCAGATACCATAGGGAAGTTATAGTTCCTCAGACTTAGCAGAAAATATCCCAGGGTCATTTCATACTCTCATTTTTGTATATATCATGGTACCCTGGGTAAGGATATGATGAAACTAATGGACTTTAATTTAGAAACACTGGTCCAAATGCATCAGAGGATACCTTTAACTGAGTAAGTACTGGTGAGGAGATAGGGAATGAAAGCGTAAAATCATATCCAATTTTAGCCAAGTGTATATATGAAATGAATATTTACTAGAGACGGGGCCTGGGATTGATTTTGAGAATAAAACATTTCCACGTGTTTTCTTTTTTTCTTTCCCTTGGGAAAAAACTATACAGATTTTTTTCATGGCAATGATACCAAGTAGACATAAAACAGGTTTAAAACATGTTCAATCAATCGATGACAACCAACTTCAGCTTGGATTTGTTTATCTCTAGAATAGGTATCCAGCAACCTAATGAAAACGTCATGGAAGTGGTGAATTTTAGCATAACTTAGCCATTTTTTTCAAGTCAAGAGTTTCCAATAAAACTAGCCAGAGGATCAGAATAGAGCCTCAGTTCTAGATGTGAATTGGGGCACTCAATAGGGAACTAAAGTTGAACATTGATGGGACCAACTCATCAGAATTTTGACCAGGATGAAATTTGAGCACACACAGATCAAATATTGTATTTATTCAAAGCAAGGTTTGTTTCAAGATAAACAATTTAATACTGATATATTTACACTCAAGTCAAGATTATCATAGGTCATGGAGCCATAAGCTGTAATCATTATTGGGCAATTATGTCAATGTTGGAAATCTAGTGCAAGGTTAATGAGGCAGAGCATGACAGGAATCCTGACTAACTCCACTCATAATTTACTGAAAAATTAACTTTATAGATTTCATAAAATTTTATCATAGTGGTCTTAATAAAATGTACAATAAATTTTTAAAAAAATGTTATAAATTTACTGAAGGAGACATAGTTCAATAATAAGACATTATTATATACATTACTACATATCAATGATGATTTCTGTTCCATTCTCTTAAGAGAATGACTTAAGTAAATGACCACTTTCTTTGCCTGAGATTATTGCGGTCTCATTTCATTTAAAGATTATAATGAGAGCTAACAAAATTTTCTTAAGGCCCTTAGAAATATCTCACTAATTTTATGTCAAATTTTAGTAATAATTTCAAGAACATAAGAAATCAGAAGCACAAGCAAAGCATGATTGGTCTGTGGAATCCTGTGTGACTCCCCACTATCTAGCTTTCTAGATCTGACATGGTCTTTGGTCAGAGGATGAAATGAGATCTCTTGGTGATACTGACTGACATCACACAATAGAGAGAGTTTAGATAATGAAGCATACCCATTTTGTATCCAGTCTATGTAAAGGCTTACATGACATTTTCTAGGAAACCATGTTTCATAATCCCATGGATACTATGTTAACTTAACATGAGCAATGCTAAAGTTAGGAGTGTCTTTCTTACAGCATTCCATAAATATAGACTCTGTTCCTAATGATATTATTAGATTGTTTATGAAGAAGTCAGTTTTAGCATATTTACAAAAAAACAATATAATAAACCTCACAAACATTAAACCTGGCCACCTGCCTTCTAGTCTTCAAAGTATGCTCCTACTATTCAGGGACAAATGGATCACTAAACGGATGCTCTAACACTTTCTATTACAGTCCACATTTTGAAATTGATCAATGTCTTCTTAAGATGTAATTCTCGGATATCAGTTCTTTATTTTTCTTATGATATTTTTTGCAATATTTCATACCAAAAAAATCCAAGAAAAATCTCCAGGGTTACCAAGATTTGAGCCACCCAATAGGGAATAGAAAGTCTCTAGTATGTTAATGGACACTATGTTTCTTTATATGCCTTTCAAAACTTTTGATCATCTAACCTTCTCAGTTATTCTGTCTCCATCAATTATTTTAATCATTTTGTATATGTTGAGATATGTGTATATGTCTATATAAGTATATATTAAAATGTATAACTTAAGTAAAGCTAAACACACTTCCTTTTGTATCCCCTTGTTTTCCATAGGCATTACCTCAAATTTTCTTCACCCCATCTTCCAAAATATATTTTTTATCCTGAGAATCATTGTTATAAAAAGTTAATTTTCACTTAATTCTAACAATGAGACTGCAACCCTTTGTTACATCATATAGCTGTATGAGAGAGATTAAATTTGTATTTGATGTACCATGAATCAGTTACAATTATAGTATCACTTTCCATTGTTTTTCCACATAAATAAGCTTTTCCCATGTACTATATATTCCAAATCTTGAAGGCTGTGACTAGAAGCCATTGCTTGGCTATTTTTATATTCTGTCTGGTTTATGAACATAACCGTATTCCAGATACATACAACAGGTTTTTATATCCACGGGCTTCAGGGTGTCATAAAGTAATACTTCCTACCTCTCCGCACCCTACTTAGGATGACACAGTGCTGTTTATTTATGTTTCCAATCTTAACTGCACCTCTTGAGAGTAGAAACATTGGTAACCTTTATTTTGGGTCAAATTCTTGAGGTTGTTCTTTATAGTAGATGGGTATTAAAACTGGAGACAGTGTCTTCCTGTAAAGCAATGGACAAGGTTTTGTTCAATATCTCTTCTAGGGAAAAAGTTACATTTACTTGTCACTCCTTATCAAAGATTAGAGTTTCCTATGCTTAGGTTTATTTCCTATGACTGAACCCACTGTATATGCATTTCCCATGTGAAAATTAGAACTTGAACAATTGGTCCAAATTAATGTTGATGTTCTGTTTACTGCTTAAAATATGAGAAATAAACTGTAGTTTATCTTAGACTCAGGAATCTCATGTCTTCTGAGATGTCCATAAAACTGTAGCAGCTAAGTTGTTAGTTGTAGAGTAATAAACTAAAATTAGAGTAGAAATCTAGGATATTTAACAGTTCTTGACAGATGACAACTTCCTTGGGAACATCTAAATTTAAACCTAAGATGGATACTATTGAAAATGGCAAAATAAAATTTCTGTGATGTGGAAAGAACTAAAATTGTCTATTTGTGTTTTTGGAAAACTGTCACTCCTATCTCCCAGTAAGTCTCTAATTCGCTTCCTCTCATATTCAGTTTTAGGAGTATATTCCTTTTTAAGTTAAAAACTATTACTTATTTCTCCATCTATTTTAAATAAGATGAATTTCCATTAACCAAGTCTAATTTTTAATAGTACTCCTGCTTTGAAGTTTATAAGAAATATGGTATAGTCATGTAATTTTACATTAATATTTCCTTTCTGCTATGGTTTGAACATTAGTGCTCCACTCCCAGAATTCGTATGTTGAAATATAATCCCAAGTATGAAGGTATTAATAGGTGAGGATTTTGGAAGGTGGCTGAGTCATGAAAACAAAACCTTCATGAGTGGGATAAGTAAGTGACCATAAAAAGAGGCCCAAAGGAGCATGTTTGCCCCTCCCTGTGAGGACACAGTTGGGAGGTGCCATACATGAACCAGAGAGTAAGATCTTCTCCCAAATCCAGCAACTTTATTGTGGATTTCCCAACCTCTAAAAGTGTAAGAAATTAATTTTTGTAATTTATAAGCTACTCACATAATAGTATTTTGATATATCAGCATGAATGGACTAAGATACTTTCCCACTTATATTGGTAGCTGTGCAAAATTTTTTTTCTTAGAAGAAATGTCAATTAAGAATGCAAAGTTCTTAGTTCTTCCTATAGAGGTTTTTCACCTCCTTAGTTAAATATAATCCTAGGTGTTTTATTTTCTTTGTTGCTATTATGAAAGATATTGCATCCTTGATTTGATTCTCAGCTTGATTGTTGTTGGCATATATGAAAGCTACTGATTTGTGCTCATTGATTTTGTAACCTGAGACTTTGATGCTGAATTTATTTATCAATTCCAGAAGTCTCTTGTTTAAATCTTTGGGGTTTTCTACAGATAATATCATATCATTAGCAAAGAGTGATAGTTTGGCCCCTTCTTTCTCCCCTTGAATACCATTAATTTACTTCTCTTGTCTGATTGCTCTAGCTAGGACTACCAGCAGCACTATGTTGAATAGAAGCAGTGATAGAGGGCAACCTTGTCTGGTTCTAGTTCTAAGCAGCAATGCTTTAAATTTTTCCTTATTCAGTATGATGTTTGTTGTGGGTTTGTCGTATATGGCTTTTGTAATTTTGAGGTATGTCACATCTGTGCCTATTTTGTTAAGCATTCTTATCATAAAAGGGTGCTGAATTTTTGTGAAATGCTTTCTCTGTGTATAATGAAAAACACAGAGGAAAGAAATTGCAGAGGATGTAAACAGATGGGAAAACATATCATGATCAAGGATTGGCAGAATAAACATTGTTAAAATGTCTATACTATCCAAAGTGATTTGCAGATTCAATGCAAACCCCATTAAAATAACAACATCTTTTTTTTTTTTTTTTTGCAGATCTAGAAAACATAGTTCTACACTTCATATGGAACCAGGAAAGACCCTAAATAGCCAATGCAACCTTATATAATAAGAACAAATTGGTCTCCCATCCAAGTACTAACAGGTCTGAGCCTGCATAGCTTCAGAGATCCAATGAGATTGGGTTCTTTGAGGGTGATAAGTGTCAAACGGATGGGAGGGAGGAAGGAATATGGGTTTATTCACATCTAATGGTGTGGTGCACAGTGTCTGGGAGACAGACACACTTGTAGCTCTGACTTGAGGGGGGCAAAAGCAATGTATGTAACCTAAACATTTGTACCCCTATGATATTCTGAAATAAAAAAATGTAATAAAACAAAACAAAACAAAACAATTCGGGAATCATTGCTTTACCAAACTTCAAGCTATCCTATAGGCTCTAGAGACCAAAACAACATGGCATTGGCACAAAAACATAGACATATATCTATGAATCAGAACAGAGAACTCAGATATAAAACCATCCTCATATTGCCATCTTATTTTTGACAAAGCAGACAAAAACATATACTGGAGTAAAGAACTCCTATTCAATAAAAGTGCTGGGAGAATTGGATAGCCACATGTGAAAGACTGAAACAGGTTCCATACCTCTAACCATTCACAAAAATCAACTCATGATCAATAATGGACTTAAACCTAAGGCATGAAATTCTGGAAAGAGAGGTTGGAAAAACTCTTATACATATTGGCCTAGGCAAAGAATTTATGAAGAAGACCCCAAAAGCAATCACAGCAACAATAAAAATAAATAAATGGGACCTGATAAAATTAAAAAGCTTCTCCACAGCCAAGGACACAACCAATAGAGCAAATAGACAACCTACAGAATGGGAGGAAATATTTGCATGCTATATATCTGATAAAGGGCCGACAACCAGAATTTACAAGGAATTCAAGCAAATCAGCAAGAAAAAATAAAAAAATTAAACAACCCCAATAAAAAGTGGGCAAAAGACGTGAACATAAATTTTTCAAATGAGGACAGATTAATGACCAACAGACACATGAAAAACTGCTCAACATCTCTAATCATCAGGGCAATGCAAATCAAAACCACAATGAGATATCACCTAACTCCAATGAGAATGACTCTTATTTAAAAAGTCCCAAAACAGATGGTGACATGGATGCAGAGAATAAGGAGCTCTTATACACTGTTGGTGGTACTGGAGATTAGAATATTCTCTATGTAAAGTAGTATGGAGATACCTCAAAGAACTAAAAGTAGACCTATCATTTGATCCAGCAACCCCACTACTAGTTATTTACCCAAAGGAAGGAAGAAAGAAAGGAAGGAAACAAAGAAAGAAAGGAAACAAAGAAAGGAAAGAAGAAAAAGAAAGAAAGAAAGAAAGAAAGAAAGAAAGAAAGAAAGAAAGAAAGAAAGAAAGAAAGAAAGATTCTAACTTTATATTAAAGAGTAGGTTTATTTACTTCACAGCATAATAAAGATAACATTACCCTCAGAAGCATTTATTAGCTTGGCTTATTCTCTATTATAAATGATTCAGGTTACATAAAACCAACACAATCTCACATATGTGTATGTGTCAAATGATCTTCTTTGGATTATTCTGTGGGAATTATAGCTCAGGCAATGGTACATATCTGAAAATCTGGCCACTGCTATTTCTGTGAGTAACAATTTATCATTTTGCTGAGACCCAGAAATAACGTTTTTTACCAACAATCATGAAGATGTGGCAAGGAACTCGTTATTTTATAAGTAGAACAAAAAAGTCTTAAGACACATTGCAGTTATTGATAAAATTTGAACACCTTTCTCTCTAACCTCTTTTTTAAATTTAAAAGAAAAGTATTTATTTATTTTTAGAGATGAAGGGATTTTACTATTTGCTCGGGCTGGCCTTGAACTCATGGACTCATGCAATCGTTCCACCTCAACCCCACAAGTAGCTGGGGTTATAAGTGTGTCCCACTGAACCTAGCTTCTAATCCCTTTTGGAATGCTTATGTACTTACGACCAATTTCCTTTGCCACACAGGAAACAGGAACTTATGTTTTTGGAGTAAATTAAAAAAAATATATAACCAAATATGTTCTTCAGCCTTTTCAGTGAAACAATGTCAGTAGATATTTATTGAACAACTAGAAAAAAAATACAGCTAAATTTTAAGGAATTGCAAAGTCATGAAGCAATAGAAATATTTTTATATATTTCATCTACTAAATAAGACAAACTAATAGCAGTTTCCACACACAAATATTGAACTATCACTAAAACAGAGCTTCTGATCGTAAAATATATGTCATATTTTATTTATGTATATGCATATAAATTGCAAGCGATTGATAAGTAGTCTATCAATCTCTTTTTACAACTATTTTACATAACTTTGACTCTAACTTATATGGAACTGAATCAAAAACATTTAGAACTTATCTTTTGGACTATGATGTTTTTGGACTGTGAGTATTTTAAAACAGAAAATAAATACATTTCACACTCTTGTCATGTATGAGATAGTAGTTTTGGCACCAAAGCTAAGAAATATTCTAGTACTTGAGTATTGCCAATAGACTAAATTCTATGACTCCAAAACAAAATGATACAAAGTCACACTGCCAAATATGTTTGTAATTCATATACTGAGATATTTTCTGCAGCAATAGTGGACACAATAAAGATAATAGACAAAATGGATCGACAAGCATTTTGCAGTTGGATACATTTTTACAAATAAAAGATCTTCAGAGTCGTTGGTACTTAAGTAGATAAAAACAAAATCAGAAATGAAATGATTTTCTGCCCACAAGAATCACAAAATGAGTCGAGCGTATCTGTCTATGGACAGTATTTCAGGATTCAAGCATATACATTTTGTTGATTGAATTTTAAATTGGTAAGATTTTACTTAGACCCTCAAGAGGGTAGAATAACTGAAGCAAGTACTTCTTCGTCCCATTTGCCCTCTAACATAATTACATATTTGTTTTTTTTCCTCATTATAATATCACTAACAAGGGGAGGGTTGCACAAACGTAGTAGCCACGGACAAAGAATGTATTGTTTATTTATTATCAAAACTTCTTCCCCATATGTCCTATCTTCAAAGATGTTGACTATCTTTTCTTACTCTTTGCTTTTCCAAATGTGAGTATTCTGTGTTATCCTTTCCTTCAACTTGCTAACTGGCATATACTGTAAATGTAGTACGGTACTTACGTCTGCAAGATTATCTTACTTTCTTTACAACATTTTTTTTTGCCAAATATTTAATTGTCATCTGTGAGTCAGTTTTTAAATACTTAATGCCAATATCTCATTCTAATATATTCAATTACTGTCTTCATTTTCTAAGATACTTTCAGTATACATAAATCATAGGATTTTCTCCATTTACAGGGCTCTGCTTTAAACTTTTTGCTTTAAACATTCCAGACTTAAGAGGCTAAATGAATCAGACAGCAAAGTTCTAGTGAGAATTCCAATATTATATTTTATTTGTAGTTTACCACTGTATTCATTGTTCTTCATTCACAACGTGTTTGTGCTTCCTCTGTCAAGGACAACATGCCATTCATTCATTCATTCATTCATTCATTCATTTATTTAGGGGGACAGCGTCTCTGTTGCCCCAGCTAGAGTGCTGTGGCCTCAGCCTAGCTCACAGCAACCTCAAACTCCTGGGCTCAATCAATCCTTCTGTTTCAGCCTCCCGAGTAGCTGAGACTACAGACATGTGCCACTATGCCTGGCTAACTTTTTCTATATATTTTTAGTTGTCCTGCTAGTTTCTTCCTATTTTTAGTAGAGACCGGGTCTCACTCTTGCTCAGGCTGCTCTTGAACTCCTGAGCTCAAACGATCCTCCCTCTTTGGCCTCCCAGAGTGCTAGGATTGTAGACGTGAGCCACTGTGCCCGGCCCATGCCATTTTTTATATGGACCCATTTCACCAGTGTACATATTCATGAGTGGACCATAGAGTGAAAGTCAGTACTTCTAATTCAGCTACGCGACACTTCACTGCCCATATTATAAAGGCCTTAAGGATTAGTTTGACCCCAGCTCACACAGTGCATCTATCATAGTAGAATCCAGAGAACACCTGAGTGAGAAAATAAATAAATAAATCAGAACATTCTTTACTAAATAAATGTATCAGCCTCATTTAATTGTATTGAAACTTAA
>VSMD01040775.1:0-10912 GCA_008750895.1 Mirza zaza
GGGGACCTTCTCCAGGTTGGGGAGTTAAGAGCAAAGAGCGGGAGGTCATGGTGGATCCCTGGGGGGACACACTGAGTCACCCCCGTTACCGCATCCCCAGCTGCCGCCCACGCCCCCACTCTGCCACCCTGAGACCCGGCTCCCCTCTCAGGGGCTCCTGCTCCCACAGCTGCCTTCCCAGAGGACAGACGCCAGGTGCCTGGGCGGCCGCTGGTTCTCCAAGAGTTTTCAGGATGGTCTCAGCCCCAGAGAGGGAGCCTCATCCACAGCATGTGGTCCAACCTCTCCCTGGGCCTCCAGCCAGAACAGCGCCACCCAGTGCTCCGCTGCACAGCACACAGCATGGGAGCCAGGGCTGCAAGACACAAAGTCTGAATTTCTCTCTGCTCTCCTTCCTGCTCCATCCCATCCCATCCCATCCCATCCCATCCCATCCCATCCCATCCCATCCCATCCCATCCCATCCCATCCCACCCCTGCCTACCCCGTCCACCCATCCCCCAACCCCCAAACTGACTGGGACTGCCAGGCCAGGAGCCCACCTGGGAGGCTCCAGTGCAGAGAGCCTGGGGCAGCAGACCCTGCCAGGGCGCTGCAGGGTTTCCTCAGAGGCTGAAGCTCTGTGCGGGGTGGGCCTGCGTCCTTCTTTCAGGACCTTGGTGCCCAAGCAGGAAGAGCAATGTCTCCCCTCTCCGTCCAAACCAGAAGTGCTCCCTCGGGAGAACATTCCTGTGCCGTCTGCAGCCCAGTGGCCTGTGCATTCCTCCCTGCGCTCTGGAGGGCCTCTACCCAGCGGGGACCACCCAGGACTCAGAGCAGTGGTCTGAGGAGCAGTGTGAACCTCGTTCCCGCCACTAAGTGCAGACACGCCACGGAGCCCAGAGCAGGTGGAATCGGAGGAGAGGGACCGGCCAGACTGCGGGCTCAGGACGACGGCGGGCTCCTCGTTACCCCTGAACCCTTGGTCTCTGTGTGTGTGTGCGCGCGTGTGTGTGTGTTTCTGTTTTTCTATTTTTATTTTATGTCCTTTAAGTATTTCTCAGTTTATCTATATGGTAATTTTCTCTTTTCCTTATTTGGAAGCTTCGTCTCTTTAGTAGTCCTTATTTTGAAGTCATTCTTCAGTTAAATGATGTCATAAATATTGGAGATGGAATAATATGTCTAGTATTGAGTAGACATTTACCTAATTTAAAAGAATGTCTAAGTTAAATATTTTATAAAAACTGAAACTGAGTTAGGCCATATGTTACCAAAGTATGGGCTGCAAATGGTCAACCAGGGCTCCTTGACAAGAGGCTGCCCCGTCTCTCACTTAGAAGCAAGTGAAGGAGGTCAGGCCAGGAGAGCTTGTAGCCACCAACCTGCTTGTACTGGGAATACTCCCTCCAGGAACTCAGGATGCTCAGGACCTTGTAGGCATAGTCGTCCTTGCTCTGCTGGTTGAATTTGTGCAAGGCAAACTCCACTGTGGCACGGATCTCAGGAGTGCTGCCTTTCTGATTATTGTCATTTTCTTCTTCAGAACACCAGGCATGGGTCCTCAGGAGCTTCAAGGTTGAGAGAAGCAGCAGCAGCACCCAGGGCAGAGCACTTGCCTGTTGCAGCAACATGGTGCAGGCGCCTTGGGCACCTTCCCGGCCCGGCTCTCCCAGGAGCTACCAGGCACAGGTCCTGCCCTTACACTCCTCTGCCTGGGCACAAGCTCCTCCTTCTGGTCCTCAACTTTGCCATCACAGCCTGTCCCTCCCACAGGTGGCCTCACCTCCTCCAGGCAAAGCTGCTTAAATCATCTCCTGTGCAGGGGGAGAAAGTGCCCATGGGGGTTGGGGGGAGGCCCAGCAGTGGGAGGGAGGGGTTTCTGGACACGAGCCCCTCAGGGGGCGAGAGGAGGGATTTAGGTGGAGGCCATAGACTCCAACCCTGAGAAGACAAAGGATAGGTGGGGAGAGGGAGAAGCGTGGGTGGGTGGGAGGCACCGGCTGCCCGGGGATGGTGTGTGCTCATCTGGAGGGAGCGGTGGAGGGAGCCGGAGAGTCTTTCCTGCTCACGTGACATCAGGCTGGCGTCTGTGCTCCACTCTGCTCCCAGCCCCTGGGGATGCAGCCTACCCTTGGGGCGGGGGCAGGGGTTGAGGAAACTGGGGAGCAGGAGCCCCAGCCCAGCTCTGCCACTCCCCTGACGCCGCTTCCCAGCCCAGGGATGTGCTGCCGTGGGCTTGGCCTGGGGCCTGTCCAGTCATGGAGACGCCCTCTGCCAAAGGTGTTTAGAGGAGGGGTGGCCACTTGCAATTAGAAAGACCCAGAGACCGAGAAGGGCCTCCCCCCCAACCCCTGCCACTGGTGATGGCCATGGAGTTTCCATAGAGTGGCTGCTGGTGCCCTCCAGTGGCCATGGTCACCACAGCTCAGGAGGTTCTGGGCCCTGGAAAGATACTTTCACAGCTTCCAATTCTAGCAGCAAATGGGGCTCTGGAAAGACTGAATGACACTTTCCAGAGAAGACTTAAGTTTCATCCCCCTGAAACATGCCTTTTTAGAGCCCTGTGCACCAGATATGTCCTCACTGTGCAGCCAAGGAGGGCATGGGCGCCCACCACACCCAGACCTGGGACCACAGGGACATGGACACCACTGACCACTGTAGTGTGTGTCTATACTCTTGCTGAGTCCCTAGTGGCGTGGGCTGTGCTCCATCCCCAGACTGAGAGAGACGGGCATTCCCAGACATGAGCCACGTAAGGAGAAGAGCATGTGAGCCCTGGACTGTCACAACCCGGGGACGTCGGTAAACACGTTGCTGCGGGCTGAGTGAAACCAGGCCTGGTGGGCCCGGCTGGCAAGCCCCTGTCGGTGGTCACAGCTCTCTGCCTGGACATCCCCCATCCTGGCTCTGGGATGCCTCCTCCCCCTGTCTCCAGGGACTCCTGCTCACCCTGCAATACCCCGGCCAAATGTGAACTCTTTTCTAAAGCTTTCCTGGCTCCCCTTGGGAGAGTTCTAGCTCTGAGCTAAATTCTGGGCACTTGCTGACCTGTCTCTGGGGCAGGTAGGACTTCTGTCTTTGTGTTGTTGCAGGCACCGAGCACCCATGTGGACCTCATAGGAAGGTCTCAGTAACTTCTCACTGAGATGGGCCTGATTCCCTGGAACCAAATCCCTGGATTTCTGGAAGCATTATTTTGAACCAGGGGTCCTCAAACGTTTTAAACAGGGGGGGCCAGTTCACTGTCCCTCAGACCACTGGAGGGCCGGACTACAGTTTTAAAAAAACTATGAACAAATTCCTATGCACACTGCACATTATCATATTTTGAAGTAAAAAAACAAATGGGCAAAAACACCCGAATGTGGCCTGCGGGCCATGGTTTGAGGACGCCTGCTTTGAACAATTAGAACACAGCAGCAACGCCCAGGCCAAACCACCAGCCCTTGTCTGGGAAGCTGAAAGTAAGGTGATGGCAAGAGGAGTCCCCTGACTGTCTGTGCAGGACACACGACACTCCCCCAAGCTCCTCAGCTCAGGGCCCTCCCCAGGGTCCGGCTCACTGTCCTCACTGCCCAAGCAGCCTCTGGGTTCTTCTTTGTATTTATTGGGAGTAAGCCTTATTTTACAATAAATAAGCTGCAGATGTACTCATTCGCTGACACTTTCAAAACCTTCCACTCCAACCACATCACTTTATGTCACCATGGCACCTTGTGACCACGAGCCCTTCCTGTAGAGGGTATTTGGGGCTGCTCCTCTTTAGACTACTTTATGCACATCGTGCATGCTGTTCTCAATACTTTTCATTTTGACAGTTTTGGCCAATGTTTACCTCTACTCCTTTTAAAACATTCTCTTTAGACTTGGCCAGTTTGACAAATGTGTCCTTCTTGCCTTCCTTAATGGTTGTCCAGGCATGGACAACAGCTGCTTTCTCCGTGAACTGATCCTATTCAGAGTCCTTTTTAGATCTCTGGCTGTAGTTTCCACTGACTCAGCCAAATTTTCCACTTCCTCAATTGGCATTATTTATAGATCAACCTCAAATGTCCAACACTGGCACTTATTTTGGAAACATCAAATAGTAAACCAATGGCAGAGAAATAATTCCTTTTGGGAGACAGAAAACTGGCTCAGTCTACTTTCTACCTTCTTTACTCTTCCAGGCACATCAGCAATTCTTGACTAAGTTACTAACTATCTTTCTTAAGACTCACCACAAACCATGTGAATTCAGGCTAAGGGGTTAGATGTGGAATATATTTCCCCAATGTCCATAGTTCAAGTTAAAAGGTAACCTATAGAAGTTTTAACATCTAAATACCAAATGTTGGAGGTGGGGTTATGCCTGGATGGGTCAATTGCTGTCTTTAATATCAGAGGTTGGGCAGATATTGTCTGAAATTGGCAAATGCTGTTTTCATGAGGCAGGCTGATGATCAAGATGAGTTGTAAGGGAAAATACCAGAAGAATCAGAACATGGTCACCTGCTTTTGGCGACTGGGACAGAGGCTTGGAGCAGGTGGAGACTTTGTTATTTATTCCAAGCTCATCTACAATTTCTATCATGTGCACACATGACTTTGACAAAAATAAAATAATGTTTTTCAGCTTTTTCGGATCCCTTGAATTTAAAGAGAAGCCGTGAGGCCCGACATGGTGATTGGGGGTAGGAGCCAGGGGCAGGAGGGCTGGGTGTGGTGAAAGGACCCTTCCTTAGGGGCTACCCCACTGTGGGCTCCCAGGGAGCAGCAGGTGGAGGGAAAGATATTTCTGGAAAACCCAGTGAGTCATGTGGGGAGTGATTTGTGGCCCTTGTCTTTAGGTTTTCCAGATCAAATCCTCTAAAATAACCACGAGGGATGCTTCATCTACTACCATGTGTTTTAAGAGCTTAAGGCTAGAGTCTTCACAGTCAAATTCTAAGGTGTGGAATTTGCCTTCAGGGCTCCCAAGCACAGCCCCATCTCTGTGCTCCCTTCTCTGTTTCAGGGCATTTTTCTACAGAGCTTGCATATTTCCTGTCCTGTGAGACTGCAAGATTGCTTTGGAAAGACTGAATTCACAGCAATGCTTAGTCGCCATGGCTTGCGTGCACGCACACATACGCACACCCCCAAAACACAAACAAACAAAGGACTCCTTGGTAAAAACTCAGAGCACAGAATTCAGCCCCTGGGACAGGTTTTACTGTGTCCTCAGAGGGGTATATTGGAGTCGTGGAGGTGTGACTGATCTCACTCTCTGCTTGGGTCCTGGAAGGGACCGCCAAGGACTATTTGATCCAAATTCCCTTACGCAACAGGGAGAACATCGAGTCCCCCAGGACTCAAACTTGAATCCTCCAACTCCAAATTAGAGGAGCTTCTGGGGGGTCTTCGGGGGACTGCTCACAGCCCGTGGCACGCCTCAGGCACCAACCACACGCACACCCGTCCACAGGGAGCGTCCAGCCTGCGCCCGCCCCTCCCGAGCTGCAGTTGCTCTTGAGAACTGAAAGGGCCCAGCACTGGTCCTGCTTCTCACTGGGACCCCCTGGATCCAGCCAGGTGAGACCCTGCAGGAGAAGCCAGGGCCTGCTGGGGCCGGGGAAGCCCAGTGCTCCCAACCCCACCTGCTGCGGTTGGAAGGGTGCCCTCATTCCCATCCTGGTAATGGCCTTGCACTTTAGGAAACTGTTTCTGCCATAAAATGAGACTGAAGTGCCTGCCGCTACTGAAAAGGATGTAACGCATGCAAGAGACATTCTGGCAACAAAAGAAATTTGGCTGAATGTAAAGTTTTTTTTTTTTTTTTTACTTTTTTTAAGTGGTAAAATGTACATAAGAATGTGCCATTTAAATCATTTTTAAGTAGATAGTTCAGTGGTATTGAGGACGGTTCGCGTTGTTGTGCATACATCACCACCATCCATCTCCAGAACTTTCTCATCTTCCCAAACTGAAATTCCTTACACAATAACTCCCATTCTCCTTGTTTCCAGACCCTGGAAACCACCATTCCGCTTTATGTCACCATGTATTTGACTGCTCTAGGTACCTCATATAAGTGGAATCTTACAGTATTTGTCCCTTCTTTGGCTTGTTTCATTTGGCATAATATCTTCATGGTTCATCCACGTTGTATCATATGTAGTATATGTCAGAATTTCTTTCCTTTTAAGGCTAAATAATATTCTATTGTATTTATATAGCATTTGTTCATACATCTGTGGACCCTTGGACTGTTTCCACCTTTTGGTTATTGTGAATATTGCTACTGTGAATACGGGTGTACAGATATCTCTCTGAGTCCCTGCTTTCACTTCTTTCGGGTATATACCCAGAAGTGGGATTTGGATCAAATGGTAATTCTTGTAGCTCACTGTCTACTCTCTAGCTCAGGGTTCCTCAAACTATAGCCACATGCGGGTGTTTTTGCCCGTTTGTTTTTTTACTTCAAAATAAGCTATGTGCAGTGTGCCTAGGAATTTGTTCATAGTTTTTTTTTTAAAACTACAGTCCGGCCCTCCAACGGTCTGAGGGACAGTGAACTAGTCCCCTGTTTAAAAAGTTTGAGGACCCCTGCCCTAGCTAGTGGTTGCATGAGAGGTTTACCCCAGAATGCAGATGTTCTGGGACCAGATCAGCCTGCTCTGGGCTTGGCTCAGAATGGGAACCTCTGAGAAGTGGAGGATCACCGGACCAGGACAACTGTCCCCCTTAAGCCCTGTCCCAAGATGGTAGGTGCTCCTGGGCTTGCCTCATCTGTTCCATGGTGGAACATTGTGCACTGTGCAGAATCAGGCCCATCTCAGTGAGAAACACTGTGCAACATTTTCCCAACCAATCTTTTATTATGTTATTTTCACAAACAAAAATAAATTCTATCAGCTCTTGTCTCCGTTCCCATAATGACAGGCATTGCCTCATCTGCTACTTTGCTAATTAGAGGCTTCCAATTCCAGTGAATGCCCTGGGATTCAGATTCCTGCTGAAGGAGCCCTGAGCACTCACAGCTGTCCTTGGACTCTACAAGTTCACCTGCACAGGCACCACACACACTTTGCACTGTTGATGCTGAAGTATTTTGAAGTACATTACCACATTGACCGACACTGTCCAAAAGAAAGATAATATGAGCTGTTGCATGTAATTTAAAATTTTCTAGACGCTACATTATCAAAAGTAAAAAGAAACAGATAAAAGTAATTTTAATAATGTATTTTATTTAACCCAATATATCCAAAATATTGTTTCAATGTGTAATCAATATAAAAATTATTAAGACACCTTTTCTTTTGTATTATACCAAGTTCATCTTGATTCAGATGCTAAATTTTTCAAGTTACATTAAAATATGATCCTACGAAAACAAGGAAATTATGTTTAAGACATTTCACACAACTTAAATTTTAAATTTAAGTCAAAATGAAATAAAGTAAAATTTCTTAGTTGCACCACCTACCGTGTGATTACACAGTTGCCAAGCGTAGCAAAGACCCTGCCCGTCATCGTAGCATCCCATTGGATGGCGCTGGCACAAACAGCGTGGTGGCAGACCGCATTATCTGATCCTCAGTGCGAAGCCTCTGGCTTGGAATATCCATCTCACCTCCTGGGTTTCCCAGGAGTCCTCCGTGCAGTTGGAGGTCAGTCTGTGTCTGATTCCCTTCTCTCTGCTGTCGAAGGGAGATTTCCAAAAAGAGGCTGGGAATGGGATCTGAGCCAGAGCTGTACAATTAGGATTCATCTGAAAGGATATGCTTACTGAATTTCTAGAACCAAATAAAGGCTTAGAGGGAGAAGGCAAAAAAGAAAAGCAGAGGCCAAGGAAATTTGGAACAGGAAGAGGGAACAGAAGAATGGGGGAAAGAGGAGAGTGTCAGAAGGAAGAACTGAGGGCTCAGCGTATGGTAGGGGATTGATTCTATTGGCTGAGGAATGACCTGCCCAAATAGTTTTAAAACACTGTAAAGAATATTAAGGAAAAAGTAACAAAAGGAAGTTTAGGGAATTGGGGGAAAGTGTCATTTGTTCTCGTGGAAATAGAATGCTCAATGTGCTTGTCTTTGTTAAGTTTTCTTGTGTTAGCTGGAGAGAATGGTGGGTAAAAAATAAAATATATATGATCATTTAGAGTTTTAGTTAACTCATGGCTCAAGAAGGAATTTCTCAAAATAGGCATACCAAAGGGCAGATAAACTTACCTGTGTGCTCCATAACGGTCTGCCCTGCAGGTGAGTTTTGACTTTTGCTTGACTGAGTCCCACCACCTCCCTTTGGGTGCTGGCTCACACCTGCTAAAAGCCTGAAACTACCCTCTCCCCCATTTTGGGTGATGTAATGCCTCCTGCCTTCCAAGCCAGGTGAAGAGTCTATTCTGCCAAGAAGCCTCCATAGGCATGGAGGGTGAAATGCCTCTGGGAAAGCCCTGAAGTATGATGCTGTTTGCTTGTGTTTCCACAGGAGATGATTTACATAACTGGCCCAAAGAAAGGCAGTTAAGGACCCTCTTGGTTGGAAAGTCACATCAAATGGAACCTACCTTGGATGAGTAAGGTGTGGCATGAAAGGGTGAACTCCTGGCCTCTAAGGGAACAGCTGGCATACCTGCAGCCTCTGGGATTAAAATCAGAAGTTTCTGAACTCTTCATAACACTATTAATAACAAGAGATTTAGTTTATTAACTAAAGAGTAAACTCTATATATGTCTCATACTCTGCTGTCGACCAGAAACAATGATTTATTTCATTAATGAGATAGCCCCAAGATACTATTCCTCTCCAAGGAATGGCTAGTTTAGAAATTCTCTCCTCTCTCTCTCTCTCTCTCTCTCTTTCCCTCCCCAGCACACATAATGAAGAGAAAACACAACTATTAAAAAGTGGCATATGTTTTGCTCACATGCAAGATGGAAGTTTAAATTCTTAACTGTATCTTGAACAAGGGTTTGTGACCACGCATCCCCATTATTAGGGACTGCCTCCTCTTGGCTGTACACCCACCCCTCTAATCTCTGCTCCGTGAGATGGGCTCTGGGACTGGGCAGCCACTTTCCTGCCAGCTGCTCTCGGTCAGGCTCTATACCAAGAGGTGGTGCCATAGCGGGCAGGGAGGCTGGAGCAGGAGGAGAGGGGATGTTGTAAAGGAGATTCCCCTGGAGAAGACTGCGCATATCCCAAGGAAATGGGTCCAGCGCAGATTAGAATAGGAAGGTATTTCATGAAGCCAGAGATTTGATTCTAAAATCACATACATACATGGTCAATTCTGTTTACTTTCATGAACAGTGAAATGTAACTTATACCATATAAAAAGCAGAGACACTCTCATATTTTTATTTATGTGCATAAAAGTTAGGCCTCTCCTTTCTTTAGCAATAGAACTCCTGAGCTGTGATTTGGCCCAAGACCATCCACTGACACACTAGTTCCCAGCCCCTTGGCAGCGGCCTATGGCCAAGTGAGTCATGTTTGTCCAGGGAGATGTGAGCAGAGGGTTGGGGTCACTGAGGGCCCTGAGCTCCCCTGCCTGAGCCCTGCTCTGCTTATGAAGAGAATCTGTTCTTGTCCCAGCAGTATCACCGCAAAGCTAAAGGCCAGGAAGGCAACTGAAAGGGCCTGTTTTGGGAACATTCTGTTCCCAAGAATTAGATTTCCTTGGGAAATGAAGCAGGAATAGGAGCATTTGTGAAAACACACTTCACTTTAGTTTTCAAAACAGGAACAGAGGAAAAATAAAAACAGAAAAAAACCAGCTGTGATGATTAAATTTTATGTGTCAACTTGGCCAGGCCCAGTTGTTGGGTTTGGTCTAACACTAGTCCAAGAGTTGCTGTGAAGGTACTTTGCAGATATAGTTAACATGTACACCCAGTTGACTTTAAGCAAAAGAGATTACCCTCAAAAATGTGGCTGGACCTCATTCAATTAGTTGAAGGCCTTAAAATCAAAAACTGAGGTTTCCAAAAGAAGAAACAATCCTGCTTCAAATTATAACATAGAAATCCTGCCTGCCTGACAAATTCCAGACTTGCCAGGGCCCACAATCATGTGAACCAATTCCTTAAAGTAAATCTCTTTATATATATATATATACACACACACACACACACACATAATTCTCTTATTAAATATAAATATATCATCTTAATATATATACACATATGTACATACATACATGATATATGCATATAGTATATGTTATTGATAATATACAATATGTATATATATATATAAAATATATATCTTATTGACACTCTTTCTCTCTGTGAGAGACTTCCTTACGAATTAAAGGACCTATACCAATATGACTTGATGTGAATTATACTACGGTTCTGAAGGCCAGGACAGGAAGTTGGGGACCAACTTGATTCAATTTCTCTTGAACGGGGCACTAAAAAGGTGAGAGGGACCTAATCTATTACTGAATTAGAAATAGTGACTGGGGCCAAAGTCATCTCACTGATGCAGAGGGGAGTGGTCTAGAGATCAGACTGGGATGACACCTGGGGCGTGGGGGCACAGATAGGATTCATGAGACCACTCAGGGGGCAGCCTTTTAGGCCTGCATGAAGAGGACCCCCGTAAGAACAGTTGAGGGTTTGCTTCCTACAACTGTTAGAATCACCTGGGGAGTGTGCCTTCAGTTGTCTGGTGGAGTCTGTGAATCAGCAGCATCTATTGAAAGCTTCCACATGATTCTGATGTGTAGCCAGGAGCAAGGACCGCAGCCCTAGCAACCAGGACCACAGCCTTAGCAACCAGGACCCAGCCATAGCAACCAGGCCTGAACTTTGGACCATCTTCATGAACCTGAAATCCTCAAAGCTCTGCTAGGATTTTCCAAGAGATAAAGACACTGTTGATGGAGATATAGGTTTGCTTCAGCTCCAAGAGAACATGCTTGATAAACTCAAGGAAAATAAGATAGAGTGGGCAG
>VSMD01040776.1:0-44998 GCA_008750895.1 Mirza zaza
TAGTACCATATTCCAAATTTCACTAATTCTGACTTATAAGTGTATGTATGTATGTCTGTGGGGGTGTGTTTTCCTGCTGAGAATATAGCATCTATAATGAACTATATTTTTTTGATTTAGTCCAAGTGAGGCATCAGTTCATTTGGACTCCTTGATAGTTATAATTATATTCTTGTAATGATAGGAATTTTGCATTTGTGCTTGCCTCGTTTTTCATTTCTTATGAAAAAGGAGAAAATGATAGATAATACTACATAATTATATCAGTAAATAATAGTAGTAAAAACTACCTCCAAAAATGTTTTAGTTATCATTAACAAGGTAGTCTTCCTTTTACTCACAGCATTCACTGGTTCAATGTAATTTGGTTTAACAAATCTATAATTTTTTCCCATGTGGAAAGATAGTGTTTCATTGTAGACTGGTTTTCTTTCACATTAATAATGGGCTATAAGAAATATATCTAATTATTACATTGAAATTATGCAATATACTATATTAGGAAGGTTTTGGAATATAAGATATGAGTCTACAGGATTATAATTCTGTTCTCTTTTCTAAACTAATGCTCATTTTTTTCAAATTCTTAAATGTACTATACTAAATCAGCTCTCTTAACATATTTTAGTGATGCTTATCTGAAAAAGGAAACACAAACCTGATATTAGACTAAACTGATTTTCCTAACTTTAGGGAATCTCATTCTTATTTCAAATTTTTTTTATCTTTACTTCTTGATCTACATTATTACACCAATCATACATATATGCACATTTCTAAATGTTTCTCACTCACACCAAAACAAACAGCTTTATTTGATATTGTTTTCTTTATAGACACCCAAGACTCTTTTTATGTAAGCTTTGGGTGCCAAATATTTTATAAAAATTCATTTTGATGTGAGCAGGGACCTAAGGTAATTTGTCAGAAACTAGCTAATACTTAGTGAAGAAAACTGTCTATATAGTTAGTCCTGCCTGAGAAAGTCAGTCATGCCACTGCCAGAGGTCAAAGTATTCAGGAGAAGAGAGAGTTATTGGAAAGATTAATGGGGGCATAATAGAAAAAGTCAGCACACCTGTAATTGGTAGAGGAAGGCAGCCACTGGGCAAGAAATATATAGATATTAGAGCTCATCCTGACTCCCAAAGCTGTCACTGTGGGCAATCTACAGAGCCCCTCTGTGAATATTACACAGGGTGTTTGTGTATATACACTTTAATGTTCCTCCCAGTTTAGTAATTCATCTTAACGTTTTATTTTCTAAAGACACCTCTGCTGTTATTCCATTCTAAGAAATGATAACAAGGAAGGCAGAGAAGGGAGGAAATTATCCATCATTGATCCTGATTATACTGTAACTACTAGCATTGAATTTTAATAATAAAGACGAAAAAAATCACACCATAAGCTGTGGCAGAAATAAAGGAGAAAAAATAAAGGGGAAGTTCCCTAACACTCAGTCATAAACTTATTGCTTCATCTCAGGCACCAATAGCATCTTTCTTTTAAATGTCATCATGGGGAAACTCTCATAGGTTTCTACTTTTCCACACAGCTGGGTATCGTACAGAAAAGATTTATTTGGACAAAGTTAATTTGACACATATGATACCACCTGCTGCCTGCCCTGTATATATTTTTGCTTCTTCTGAAATGCCTCTGATGTATCATCTTGTCTTCAGGTACAGAAGGAAATAAACCATCCCCCCCCCCCCCCCCCCCCCCCCCCCCCCCCCCCCCCCCCCCCCACCCCACCCCCCCACCCCCCCGCCAGTACTTTCCCAACTTTGCCCTCCCTGCCACTACTTTCCCAATTATGCCCTCCTTTTTGAAAAACATGCGGCCATAAAAAGATGATTTGAGGAACTGGAATGAAAATCAGAATGTTATTTTTTTTATTATGATGCTAAGAACGAAGCCTGCAATGCATGCACGGCCAGCCGCCAGCATTCTTTGCTGTGTGAGCCCAGCACCAAACAGAACAGTTGTCACTCGGTCCTTCTCACTGGCACGTGTCTAGTCATTCATTACTGCCTCCTTCCTCCCACTTCTCACCCCTACAGGCATGTCATAATCCAGTTATTAAGAGGCTCACATTTAAAAATCACCTAACCTGCTGCCTGATAAAAGGATGTTAAAAATGGATGGTCTGTTCCCTGGGAGGGCATTATCAGCCGTGAATGTGAACTCTGGAGTATTTTGTTATAACATCTCTGTTCCGTCCTCAGAGCTCACTTAGCAGCTCTCAGTAGCTTGCTTCTCATCAAGCTGCAGATTGAAATTTGCTATTGTGAGAGTAATATTACTTCCTTCTATTTGTCTTCATCCTGTGGTTTGAAAATTGGAAAGGATCACACGCCTGAGAAAAGAAAAGAGGGTGGCCTGGTGAACAACCCAGGGAATCTCTGTGATGGGATGTCTAGGTGCTACCCGTAAACCACAGCAGGAAGGGCCACTCTTAACTTCTGCTTTCTTTGAGGCTTCCGTGGGCAGGAAACTCTACTACACAGCTGACACCCAAGCTGAGATCACTCGCCACCCGTTGGCAAGGCTGGAGCCCAGCCCCACTGAGACCCCAGCTCTGCTTCTATGAATGCAGCTTCCTCTGCCTCTGCTCATCCCTCTGCCTGGTTCTCAGCCTTCGTCCCAGACAATGATTCTTTGGTATGTATCTTTGCACTTTTCTTGCTCGCTCTTAATAATATTATTGTTATTTCCACCCTCCCCTATCCCGTGGTTTCTCTCAGGCCTCCTCTGGCAGGCAGGACCTCAAGCTGGCTGAGCTCCCCCACGGCTCTGATGTAGGCCAGGAGGTTCCCTGCCCAGAATCTTGGCCTGAACTCGGAGCACGTCCCTCCTATGGGTGCAGGGGTGCCCCACAAGCACACTATAGCTAGGACCCACACTGCTCTCTCCCCGATGATCTGCCCCTGCAGGCACCTCTGGAGACTAATTCTCAAATATCCCCTCTGCGCCCCAGGCAATGTGATCAAGACCTGGGTGTATGGGATGTGGTCTGCGGGCCTGTCCCTGGTCCCCAGAGGTCAATCTCTGACCATACCAAGAAAAAGGATGCTGGTCGCATGTCACCCACTGGGTGCCCAAGCTGGTTCCATGTTCTTCCACCTTGGGGTGTGCCCTGCTCTGCTGGAGTCGCTGGGCAAGCAGGAACAAGGAGGGCCAGTGGGCAGGGAGCTCACAGACTGAGCAACCCTCAGTCTGTCGCAGGACCACAAAAAGAAAAGTCAGAGCCCTGTTACCTGTGGAAGCCACCATGTTGTGGCTTAAGTGTCTCTCTTGGCATCTGGGGGGCCTCAGCAGAGGAAGAGGAAAAAAAGAATCTAGGTGGAGAAAAGTCTGCACTCTGGTCGTCTCTGACCCTCTCTCCGGGAGGCAGTTCGCCCCAAATGACGTGGCTCTGGAGTCACACAAATCACCTGGACCCCTGTGGCTCCTGAAGTCTGGGCTGGAGTTGGGCAAAGTGCCTTTTAATAAATATGGATTGGAATTATTCTAATTGGGAAAAAATAAAAGTGAAATCAATAGTTACTACCTATTACTTAAATCGAAACGAGTTCATGTGATTTTTGGAATCATGACAATTAAATTTTTTAATTTAATTCCAATTCCAATTGGAATTAATTTAATCCAATTCCAATTAATTGGAATGCTACTCTTGAAAAAAATTAATATTATTATTGAATTTAGAGGAGTCTGTATTTTATTTGTTTATGTTTTTTGTCCCTCCCAGGGGCAGCTATAAAAATGTGCCACTTCAGATTTCATGTGGGAAGAAGTATGGTTGACTGACAACTCCAGCTGCTGCCCCTTGGGTTCAAGACTCCATTTGTGCTGAGTGAGGCCCGACTTTCCCAGATTATTCCCAGTTAATGACTGGGCATGTGCGGGATGCTAGCCATGCCTGTAGCTCACCTGCACAAACAGGCAACATTGGCTGTGCACTCGCCACTGTCTTGACAGAAACTTTCTGAGAACTGTGCTGAGACAGACTACACAATTCTCCTTTTCTTGCCCTGCGCTATTGTAGGCCAGGCCTACCTTGCAGTCCTAAGGCTTTTTCGGCCAACTCCTGTATCCTCCTCTCTCTCTCTATCACAGGCATTTCCCCCCAGTAAGTGCCCTGCACAACTTGCAGTATCTTCACACCTACTTCTTGGAGAATCCAAACTGATGTATTTCCTAATTCTAAAAAGCAGTTGATATGACTTATTGGAAAAGAAAGAATAATGACATAAACACATGTAAAATCAAGTATAAAAAAAAAGAAAGTCTGAGAGATGGATCTGAAGGTATAAAGACCAAAAAAGACTCTGGGTAATAAGCGATTATAAACCGAGTGAGATATTTTAAATAGAAAATATACATACAAACAATATAAGGAAGATAAGTGTAATTTTCAAATTTTATTCTTACCTTCCTGGAGTCTGGGGTAAAGGACACATGCAATAATTTACAAATATTTCATAGTATAAACCTTACTTATTTAGACCATGTGGCTATAAATTTTCCTCAGCTATAGACCACTTGATTCTTTTGGAAAACTATCCCTTTGCAGTCTTCTCCCTCCACTACCATCCTGTTGTCTGAAAGAAGCTTCCTTTTCTTTCATCACTGTACCCCCCGGGCTGCAGTGACAGTCTGACGTGTAGACACATGTTCACCACTCTGGACCCAGTGAGTGGTTCTAATAGATGTATGATCCAAGGCTTGCCAACCAGAGTTCTTGCCTAAGATCTTTCCACTGAGGGTGGCAGGCAAAGTTCTTTTTGGTTCTTTGGCTAGAACTCTGCAGTTGTGTGCCTAAAGATGCCAATAATCACAGAAT
The DNA here is from genome assembly GCA_008750895.1 of Mirza zaza. Lineage (NCBI taxonomy): Eukaryota > Metazoa > Chordata > Mammalia > Primates > Cheirogaleidae > Mirza > Mirza zaza. The sequence continues at coordinate 4,850 of VSMD01040776.1, forward strand.
GATTAAAATAATAAAGTCTATATCTTGAAAACAACTGAGATGAGAGATTTGAGTGCAGATGGTACTCGAATCAATAAGGGCTACAATTGCTAAGGTCAGCTTTGTTCCTGTTCTCTCTGTGGTTTGACTATATCATCCAATTAGTTCAACTTTTTGCTTAAAGTATCTTGATTTGATGTTCTGTGGGTATAAGCCATAAGACTTAGCTGGTGTAATTGTCATTCTAATTCTGATACTGTTTTCTTAAAAGCATCTCTGTAACTCTCATTGTGTGCATTATAGCATAACAAACACTGCAGATATTTGAAAGAATATAGCCTTTGCACTTTATCTGATGGAAGATAAATATGAATTTATTTCATTGAGTTTAACCATTTTATATTATATTTTATCTTATGTATTATTTAAACATCCAATAAACATTTTAAAAAAATAGTGTAAGGTTTACAAAAATGTTTCACAAATTTTAGAGTTCCTGTATTTGCCATACCAAATTTCTCCTGTTGTTAACATTGCCGTGGTTTATTTTTCACAAATAATGAACTGATATTGATATATTATTTTAACTAAAGTGAGCACTTCATTTATATTTCCTCAATTTTTCCCCCTAATGTCTTCCTCTGTTTCAGAATCCCATCTAAGTTGCCACATTACATTTAGTAATCATGTCTCTTAGGCTCCTCTTGGTTATGATTGCATCTCAAATTTGTCTTGCCTTTGATGATCTTGACAATTTTCAAGAATGCTGGTCTGGTATTTTGTAGGATGCCCTCAGTTGGAATTTATCTGTTTTTCTCATGACAAGATGGTGGTGATGGGTTTTTGGGAAGAAGTCCACAGAGGTAAAGTGCCCTTCTCCTGACATCGTATCAAGGCATGTGCTGTTGACATGCTTTATCACTATTGATGTTAACCTTGACCACCCCACTGAGGTACTATTTGTCAGGTTTCTTCACCATAAAGTTGGTTTCTCTCCTCTTCCCCTTTTACATGGTGCACTCCTTGCCAGGAAGTCACTATGTGCAGATACACTTACGGGCTCCAGAGTTTTATGCTCCACCTCTCTGGAGTAGAATTCTTTCTGCACTGGTAATTTTTTTATTCTTCTCCATTTATTTATTTTGAAATGTATTTATATTAGTATGAACTCATGAATATTTATTTTATACATTGGATTATAATTTAATACTATGTTATTTTGTTTCTCAAATTATTCCAGATTTGGTCACTGGGAATTGCTTCAGAGTACCTCTTTTGCCACTTATACATGCTTCTATGATTGTTTGTTTGTGTGTGTGTGTGTGTGTGTGTGCACTTCCTTCCTCTTTGACATTGCAGGATAGTCCAGGATCATTTTGTACGTTTCCTATCTTAGCTCTAAAATCGCTCACTATTTTTCACATGGAATCTAGTTTGTTTTTATTGTAAACCAAGATTTGGGTACAGAGGTATACTCATTTACCATTTTGAATGTGAAGTTCAAAAAAGTAATGTGAATACAGATAGGGAGCTAAGCATATTAACAGTTAGATATGCACACATATATACAACTAATAAAGGAGGGATTATGAGACAGAATGTAATTGTTGATATACTTGTGAGAAAGAATATTTCTTTTTTGTTTTCTTTTGAGACAAAGTCTTGGTCAGGCTGGAGTACAATAGTCATAGCTTAATGCAACCTCAAATTCCTAGCTAAAGTGATCCTCCTGCCTTAGCTTCCTGAGTAGCTGGGACTACAGGTGAGTACATCCATGCCCAGCTAATTTAAAAAAAGTAATTCATAGAGTTGAGGTCTCCTTATGTTGCCCAGGTTGGACTTGAACTCTTGGCCTGAAGTGATTCTCCCACTTCAGCCTCCTAAAGTGGTAGGATTACCAGCATGAGCCACTACAACTGGCCTTATTTTTCATTATCATAACTTTGAGTCTACTTTCTGACATTGTGTTTACACTATTACCTCTTGCATTACTTTCTTATACTTTTGTTATTTTTTGTCTAAATAACTTCCAATAACCTTTGTGCCCCTCTTAGTTTGCAGTAGTAGGTGAAAAATGTTTTGGAAACCAGTCTATCCCTCTCTGTGTAAGGAGCCTTTTATAGAATTAAATATGCATGATATTAAAGCAGACATTTTGGCAGTCATTTACTCCGTGCTGAGATATTCCTTTTTTTTCTTTTTGCTCCTTTTTCACTCCTTTTGTGTCTTGGTTTTTGCAGTTGTATTTTGGCTTTTATTTATTTTGTGATCCAGAACTGCATTTTGTAGGACACCGTTAAAATAAATTTGATGTTATTGTGTGGTCAATACAAGTATAGAATCAAACCAACAATTTGTTCTTTCTCTGCTTTCGATTATTGCAGCAGGTAGTAGCAGCTCCAAACTTGGGGCCTTCCCATTCTTATCATGGCCCACATAGATGGAAACATCCCCAAAAATGTTAAACATTAAACTTCACAAAAATATATCAAATTCAATACTTATATGACAAAATGGCTTTACTCAAAATCTATGACTTTGCTATTACATTAAGAAACCCTTCTCCCTACATTTATTCAGTTTGTTATTTATTTTCTGACCGACTATGTCATGATTAGATTTTTTATTTTTAGTCCTAAAATGCATATTGTACATCTTCTGCATCTCATTTCATGATTCTTAATTTTAATATATTTAACTTTGAAATAGTTTATACAACTTCTCAGTTGCATATACATTTTCATTAATGCCCCTTAAATGTTATTTTTATGTCCGATTGATTTTATGCCTGAGGTCTTCTATGCCTCAGTTGTCAAAAGTTAATTTTTAGCTGTTTTGTGATAGTTCCAAGTTACCTAGACTACGATAAATGGCGTCAATTGAGATGTGAGGAAGTTTTATAAGATGGAGTTTAGAGAAGAGGAGTCTTGACAAGTTGATTATGCATCAGCCCTACACAAAATGGCCTTAAATCTTATCTTCGCTTTCTTTTCAATGTACTTATACAGCTGTAATCCCCATGAGTCTCCTACTACTAGGGTATCAGCATCAGCTGGTTCTTACAGGTTGTATCTTTTCTTGCCACTTTCCCAGGAACCATGAGTTAACAACAATGCAGGAATCCTCTCTTTGCAGTTCTGGTCATACAAGTAGTGGAAGATAACAAGCTAAATCTGGTCCTGTGGGAGAAGGAATTTACCTTTCCCTATTTCACTCCAGATATGTAAAGCACTATGAGGATTTAAAGATGGAGAACTGCCTCTGCTTCCACATCTGAGCTCTCGTAAATTTTATCCCCTGCCTGCTGAATGTGCTTAAGACCGGAAAAGGCAAGTACAGCAGTAAATTTTAGAATTATTTATTGCCCTTCTGGAAAGAAAATCCCATTTACTATGTAATCTTACTTTTATACTTTCAGATGTTTGTCTTTAAATATATACCAAGGGACACTTTCATCACAAATGATGGCGAATCTACATCTGATTAAGAGCATTTTGTTTGTATTTCATTCAGCATTAATGTTCTTGAAACACGTTTCCCAGTGAAGAATGATAGCAGCTTATTTATCATTTTCATTGGTATCCTCCTACTCCAACTTTCTTCTGTTACCTTAATCAAACTAATTCATCATCTAACTTTCTTTTGATATTCCAGAGATTCATATATCTCTACATGAGTATCATATATTTTCTGATTGACTTTTCCCTATGTTCAGTATAAGTATTATAACTTCTGTTGGTTTTGATCTAGCTAAATTCAATGTCTTAAATTGAATTTTAAGTTATTTCTAGGAGAATTGAGATTTCACCCTGATCAGCACTGCTGAGAATAAAATTAAAGAAACTTCCTAGAGCATTATTATGATATAATATATTCAGATTTTGTTGAGCACCGAAAAGGGTATTACATTAAATTTTATTTTATAATTATGATTTACAGACTGACTCACACCTTTAATGAAGTGTAGCCATAATTCAGTATGCATCAGTTATATATGGCAGTTAATTTATATGTGGAGTGAGTGGTTAATGGTGTTCTATGGTCAGTGTTGTGACAACCTGACCTGAGACAAAATTCTAGGGAAACCATCTAGATTTTAGGAGGCAATTGTAGGTTATATTTGGGGAGCAGAGTAACATATAATAGAGGATGCAAAGTTTTGTAGTCATAATTAATAAAAATGTTCAACATCAAAATATCTGAAACAAAATAATGGTGTCCCATTAGGAAAGTAGAACATGAATAGATGTAATTATAAATGCAGGAAAGCTGTATTTTGTCATTTAGTTTATCTTCCTACAAATACTTGTAGGTTAATATTTGGGAATGAACTTCAATTTTCAGAAAATAAACTAGAAAAATACAAAATAGGAATCTAGATCTGAAAAAAGAATGAAGCAGGACAGTCTACTGGAATCTGAATTCAGAATCTGAACACACCTTCTGTGGACTGGGACTTATTAATTGAAACTTAGGCACAGTACTTGGTCATTAGAATGCACATTATAAACTAACAGGGAAACCAGTAGTTAGAATTGGCCTTTCTCATGCTGGCTCAGAGTTTTGACAGGAGCACTGTTGGGTCCAACTACACAAGCTATAATTAGCCTCAGGATGTGGCTTTGTTAATGAACTGAATAAGGAATTTTGTTTAAGAGCAACCCCCATTCATAGTACTAAAATTCAGTAGTCATTGTAAATTGAATTATCTAATTTCTCTTTATTCTGATGAGCAATACTGATGAAGATAAGTCTTTGCTTTCTAAAGGCTCATAGGGAGCAGTCTATAATATGTTGGAATGGAACTGAACCCTATTCTGTTACAAGAAAAACATGTAATAAATATTTCCAATTAGTAATGGACTAAACACTAAGAGAAGAGCATAGTAGTGATTTATTATCCATATATAATCTGGGAGAAATTTTTCACAAGTGTTTGTAGGTAATGCAAAAGATTTTCTGACTCAGAAAAAGAGAATGCTAATATTAATATACAGTGGATATTTCTACATGAACAAATCATCCATTCTTAAGTGCTTTTGACTTATTTCATGTATTATATAGGCAATTCTCACTTTCTAGAATTTTATAATAATCTTCATTTCTATTTAATGTTTCTCTGCATAATTTAATGTCGTTTAAAAAGACAAATTTTTAGAGATGAAAGTGTTGGAATAAAATGTCCCTGTAGAAAATAGTTTCCTCATTGCTTATATTGTTGTACACTCACCCCTCAAAAATTATAATAGCAGAGTAACAAAAAAAGCTTAAGTGCTTTGCAGAAGGCCTGGTTAGTTTTGTTAGTTCATTTGTAGAATAGGTAGGTATGAAATTCACACACCTTGATTTTCTGTGCAGTGCCTAATATCCTCAGTTTTTCTATCTTTGATTTTGTACTTTTGATCAGCAATATTAGAATTCTGAACAATTTGGAAAAATTTTGGAGTATCTAACACTAGTAATAATTGTTTCTTTTAGGGTTATATTTCAATTCTTAAACAAAGATAATATTTGAAATTACATCAATAAGATGTAAATCACATCATCCTCTTTAATTCCTTTGAAATCATCAAGACTAAAATATTGCCACCCTAAAATACGATCATATTCAATTAAATAGCCTTTTTCTGTGTTTAAAATTGTTTGCAATATTTTTCCATATTTTGCACATGAGTTAGGGAACAGTCACCTAGACTCTCCTGTCAATACAGCAAGTTTGGAAATGGCCAATTCCACCTCAGTTTTGCTAATTTTCTAGAAGTAGTCACAGAATTTAACTGAAAATTGCTATATTTACAATTACAATATGTTGCAGTGAAAACAGATCAAAATTAGCCAAAAGATGAGGTGCATGGGGCAGAATGCAAGATAATTCCCAGCACAGAACATCCAGTTTTGCTTTTCCATGGAGTCAAGGAAACTTTGCAGGGCCGTGATGTATGACAATCTGCGTAGAGCATTGTCCACCAAGGAAGCTCTCTCAAGCCTTTTTACTGGGCTCTATCACATAGACACGGTTGACTGCCCACGTGAGTGACTTAAGTCCCCAGCCCCTCAAAAGGTATCAAGTAATACCTGGTCATTCAAATCCTCCCACCATAAATTACACTGTTAGATTATCTGGCATGGCCAAGAACAAAGACATTTTTACAATGCAGGACAGTCCAAGGGTTTAGAGATTACTTCCCAGGAGCCAAGGGCAAAGGCCACACCTCTCTCGGGGCAGGGTTAAATTCTTTACTACACACTGAGAAATGCTTTACATGTTGTTGTCTCCTGTATGAAAAAATCACTTGTAAAATTATTTCTAAATTAGGGTATAATAGAAAGCTGAAAAATGCTAGAATATAGGCATGATTAGGGATAAATACATAGGTTACCAAAATAAATTTTGTAGATTTAATTTGCTGACCATACACAAGCATTTCTCTCCCTTCTTGTAATGCTATTATATAACAGAATATCAAGGATCATCAAACAAAGAAAGGAATGAAAAATGTCAAGAAAAGGTAGAAAATTGAAAAACAACAACAAACAAGAAAAAGTCCTAGAACCATGCTCCCAAAGAATCAGGTGGATGAAGGCAACTGGCAAAACAATGAACTCTTAGTCTAGATATTGGAAAATGTATTAAATTAAATTGCCCATCTCCCTAAATGAGAAAAAGATGTTACCAAAATAAAACACAACTCTTAAGTACATGATGACTAAAACTACATATAATACATGCAGTCAGCCCTTCTTATTTGTGGGTTCTGCATCCATGAATTCAATCAAGTGCAGATTGAAAACATTCAGAAAAAATGTGTAGTTTCATCTGTACTGAAGATGTAGAGACTTTTTTCTTATCATCATAATTCCCTAAACAATATAGTTTAACAACTGTTTAAATAGTATTTACATTGTATTAGGTATCATAGGTAATCTAGAGATGATTTAAAGTATACAGAAAGATATATGTAGCTCATGTGAAGTATTATACCATTTTATATAAGAAACTTGAGCATCTGTGGATTTGGTATGTATGGGGGTTACTGGAACCATACAGAAGGAAGACTGTATAGGTATACATATATATGCTTGTAAGTGTGTGTACTGTGCTATAGAGACATTATACTATACTATTGAAACAACAGAAAGATGATAAGATGACCTTGTGTAAGTTATCACTTATATATACTCATCACCTTTGTTAACTTTCTTTCCTACTAGTCTTCTAACAAAGTAAGCTCCTTCCTACATCATGCCCTTCACATTGTTTTACTTCTTTCCTGGAAACTCTTCATAATTTTATACACTACTTTATAGAGTTAACTTTTCCTCCAGTTAAAAATAAAATTGCTTCAGGAAAGCCCTGCCTGATCAAATATGTCAAGTAATTTTGTCACAGCATATACATACAGAGATATGTGCATGTACATATGAACACTGTCCTGCCATGTATAAATAAATGCTTATATGTAAATATATATTTATATGCACACACACAGAAATATGTATATATGGATATGTGTATTTGTGTGTGTCTGCCATCTCGCATTTTGCACTGTGCTTTAGGTATTCAGTTCTTATTGCAAAAATAGCAGTTGAATAATTATCGGTATAACAATATTTTTTCAGATAAAAGCCACAGTGACAGAACTATATTAATCTTGATCATTTTCTACCTGGCAAACAGCACAGTGGCTGGCTCATGGCAAGCTTTGAATTAATACTTGTTAATGTTAATATGTGTTGAAATAATAAATATGTATTGTTTATTTAATGTATTAGACATTAAAGTGATAAGAGATAATGGTAAATCAATTAGAAAGCAAATACATGGATCTATACTAGGAAAACCAAGAGTCACTTATCAGAGAGGACAATTATGGATTCTTTCAAGATAAGTAGTAACATATGAAAAAATTCAGATAAAATATAATTGGATATAGACATTATAAGTTTATAAATTATCTTTAGAGATCATTTATAAATACTGTAATTATAATTAAAAAGATACTGTTTTAGAAGTGTAATCACCAAAGCCAAAATGCAATGGGCATAAGCTGTTGTCTCTCTGCACCAAACTCAGAATTCTTTATTGGCTTTGTGATGGTGGAACTGAGATCCTGAACACCACATGTTAAGATTTACCCACCAGGGGTCCTGGAAGGAGGCTGTGTGGCTAGAAGAGGAAAGGGGGACTTGCTCCTTCCTCTCTGCTCACTTATGGCCATCTTCTTGGCTTACAATTCACATGAGCATCGCTCCAATATAGCCTATTCACACTTGCAGCAGGTATGCCTCTTTGTAGCAACTGTTGAACCCAGTTACCGGTTTTTGCAAAATGTGCCATTCTAGCTTCACAGCACTGGCCTCTCAGGAGTTATCTAAGTAGTGCCGGCTTCCACCGGGCCCCTCTTCCAAGCTCAGATACACCATCACAGCTGAACTGCCACTGCCTCCTCAGGGCTCTTACTTCATTCCTTGCAGAAATCTGTGTAAGTTTCTAAGTTTTTAAAGTTTAGTAATTCCAACATCTGCCTCCCCTTGGTTCCCTCAGCCCTAGGGATGATATTTGCTTCGTATAGCTTCTATCACCATGCTACATTAGTTTCCTGTTTACCTTTTAGTAATACATTTATATCTCAAGGTAAGAATTTTTTTTTTAATATCAAATTCTCTCTTTCCAATAAGTGGATAGGTTGGTTGCTTGTCCGGACTCTAATCGATACACAGAGGAATATATATTGAAGAAATAAGTAGAACCTGAAGATAATTTGATAGAAGTGACTTGGCAATAAAGGAAAAAGAAACAGATGTGGCTTAAAAGAATTGATGCAAGGCATAAGGCAGATCTGAGAATATTCTGGGACAGAAAGAAAATGCTAGTGGAATGCGAAAGCTTGAGAACTGATGAAACAGAGGGAATGAATGAAGCTAATGGCCCCACAGGCAAGAGAAGTCATTTATTCTAATGAATAAAGAAGATGTGATTAGTCTGAAAACAGACACTGTTCCCTAGAACACTGGAATCTTCCCTAGAAAAAGAAGAAAAGGAACAGATAAAAAGCCATTTAATGATATCGGGAGATTTTCAAGAGAGAAAAGAAAAACACAGTTATAAAAGAGAGGGAGATTGAGAGATTTAATTCTGACTGAAGAAAAAGTTTTGAACATCTGCCCAGATGAATAAATGCAAGGGATTTGAAAAAATAATAAACATTTGGACTGTTTGTTGTGTAGGCTTTTGTCATACTCATCAATAGACAATTTATAATATTGAGTTTGAATTATATTAGCCAGGGGACTTTTGGTTTCAAGTAAAGAGGCCCAATTTGATCAAGAACAATGATAAAAAATGAATTTAATGGATATATGTCAGGGTAGCTTTCTTGGGAATTTACAATCCAGGGACACTCACATTTTCCCTGTGGGACAATGCAGAGTTTGAATAGCAAGCCAGACACCGTCAGCCTTTACACTTGCTGTGGTCATTTATTGATCCCTCCCTTTGGCTACAGACTCCCTTTGCTCTTTTTCTTTGATAATTTTGTTCATCCTGCAGGAAATACAGCCATAGGAAACTCCAAGGTCATATGTGTGTGTGTGTGTGTGTGTGTGTGTGTGTTTTTCAGATAGAAAAAAAGACATCTATTTCAATGTAAGAAACCCAAGAAACCCAAGTAAAACAGTCCAGGTGCCCTGGGTGAGTTATTGGCCTTCAGCAATCACTAGGACTCAGGGTGAGTGATGGCCCAGTGTGGGTCAATTGCTCACAGTGTGGAAATCTGGGAAATTTTCAATTCCCTGTCAAACATCCATTGGTTGTGTATTAGCTTTTAGTTTCTGTGTAACGGATGACTATGAACTATTTGCATAAAACAGCACAAGTTCATTATCTCAGTTTCTCTAGGTCTGAAGTCCAAGCATAGCATAACTAGATTCACTGCTCTTTGTGTCACCAAACTGAAAGCAAAGTGCCAGCTAAGACCAAATGTTCAACGGGAGCTCAGGGTCCTTTTCCAATCTCGGACCAACCCCTGGATTCTACTTTCTTGTAGCTGTAGGAAAGAAATTTCTGATTTCTTGCCATCTGTCAGCATGCGATTGCTCTTCACACCAAGAGGCCACCATTGAGTCTCAGCCATGTGTCTCTTCCATAGGCAGTTTGTGACATGGCTGTTTGTGTCCAGTCAAGCATGAGATGCTCTATCTTCTTTTAAGGAACTCACCTTATTATGTCAGGTCCACTCAAGATTAATCCCTTTTGATTAACCTAAAGTCAATTGTTTATAGACCTTACTTACATCTATAAAAATCCCTTTCCATTATTCTAAAGCATAACCATTGGGTGTTATTTCACCATTTTCATTGGTGCTGCCCACACCGAGGAGAGGACATTACAGAACTTGTACATCAGGGGTGGGAATGTTGAAGGCATTCTTAGTCTATTCAGGCTGGTATAACAAAATACTATAAACTGTATAGCTCATAAACAATTAGCAATCTATAATATTGATTAGTCAATATTATAGATTAGCAATCTATATCTTGCAGTTCTTAAGGCTGAGAAGTCCGAGATCAAAGCACCAGCAGAGTCAATGTCTCATAGATGGCACCTTCTCACTGTGCCCTCACATAGTGGAAGGGACAAGGCAACTCTCTGGGGCTTCATTTACAAGGGCACTAACCTCATTCGTGAAGTCTGCCCTCATCATCTAATCAGCTCCTAAAGGCCCAACCTCCTAACACCATCACATTAGTGATTAGGTTTTCAACATATGAATTTTGGGGAGATACAAACATTTATACCATGGAAGGCATCATCTTAGAATTCTTCCTACCATAGTCTTCTTCCTGGGCCCCAGTGACTCATATTTCCCCTAAAGCAAATTTCATTCATCTTCTCTCAACATCCCAGAGTCTCATCTCATTGTTTTATTAGCTTAAAGTCTAAGTTCTCATCATCTAATCCATCGAAATCAGGTGTGCATAAGGCATCTGTTCATTAAGTACAGCCATTGGGCACCATGCCCCTCCATCTGTGGACATGTGAAACTAGAGACACAAGTTATTTGCTTTCAACACTCCCAACATATAATAGTGGGGCAGGCATAACACAATAGTTATACACATTTTGTTTCAAAAAAGTAGGAAAAGGAAGGTAAAAAGGAGAGATTGGTCTGAGTCAGTTGGAAAGTCTAGCTGGGCAGAAAATGCTAGTAGAATTGTATAACTGGATTTCAAAGACTGGGAATAATCACTTATAGTTTTGACATAGTCTCTAGGCTTTTGATTCTATTCTTCCCTCCTTTTTCATGGAAGCAGCATATGTTTGCTGCTGAGTAGTTTTATTAGTCTTGTCAGAATTTTGGGGTCCAATGGCTTACTTTAACTTTATCTTCTCTCAGTCTTCTCAGTCTCAGCTAGGATTATTTCTGCTGAAACAATGTTCTCAAGAACTTTGTGGCCCTTATGTGAATTTCACTGGGTTTTTCTTCATTGGTCAAGAGCATACCTGTAAGATATTTTAAGATAATTTCTTCTCTATCTTTTATTTTTAATGAGATGGCTGAGGAGCAATATACTTAAACCTCCTAAAGGCCCATTGGTTTGATTGAGAAGATCTGTGAGACATATCCTTAATCTCCCAAAAAGAACTTTTGTGATATTGAATACTTTGACCTTTGGTCTGCCTGCTGTTTTAGCCAAGGGTTATATAGTGACAAACCAACTTTTTCTCTGTGCCAATGGATGATTTTCAAAATCTTCTTTGTTAAATGGCTCCTCCCTCAATTTCTTTCTCTATTCATAATCTTACTAAATGTAGCAAGAGAAAACATAGTGACACCTTTAACACTTTGATTGGAAATGGTCCTATCTAAGTTCTTCACTTCAAAATTCTGCTTTCAACATAGTATGGTTTTGCTGAGTTTTCCTGCACTACATGAGAAGGATCTCTCTTCTTCCAGGTTCCAGATTCCATATTCAGCCCTGGCAGGCAGCATCCTTAAAGCCCCAGTTTCTACCAGCAGCCTGTTCAAGGCATTTTAGATTTTTCTATAGTACACTATTCAAAATTATTCTATCCTCCACTCATTGCCTGATTTTGAAGTTGCTTCCAATTTTATCAGTTTGTATCAGTAGCACTTCACTTCTCAGTACCGAAGTATATGTTAGGTATTTTTTTTTTGGTGCCGTCACAAATTTAGCAGTTTAAAATAACACAAAATTATCATTTCACAGCTTCTGTAGATCAGAAAGTCCAGAAATTGCATAATTGGGTTGTCTTTTTAGGACCTCATAAAACTGAAATCAAAGTGCCAGCTGGAGCTCTTTCTCACCTGGAGCTTGGTGTCATCTAATCTCATTCAGATAGTTGGCAGAATTCAGTTCCTTGTGTTTGTAGGACTGAGATTCCTATTTCCTTTGAGTTTTGGCCATTGGTCACCCCAGAGGCTCCTAGAGGCTTCCCCCAGGTTTTAGTCACATGGCCTCCTCCCTAGGCAGTTTACAACACAAATGGCCATTTACTTTCTTTTAGGCCTGCCAGAAAGCATTTCAATGATACTTCACTGTCTTTTTATTATCCCACATGATTGGGTCAGGGCTACCCTCAAAGTTAACTGATTAGCAACCTGCCATGAAAGTGTCATGCCATCATCCTCAGTGGTCTCACCCACACTGAAGCAGAGGGAATTATGTAGGGTGTGTACACTAGGGATAGGAATTCTGTGGGCAAGCTTAGATTTCTTCCTGCTGTAGGTGGAGACAGTAGCAATTATTCACATTCTCTCTATAAGTGGAAGTTTTGCTGTAAAGTCAATATTATAGATATATTTTAAGTGTCTGTTCCTTACTGCAGGAATTTTCAAATAAACAAATGGCAGCATTTAGTTTATTAGTTGAGACCAAAAAGTCGTTCTTAATCCATCTCTTCTCTGCACGTTCACTATGTAATCTATTAGGAAGCCCTATCTTCATTTTCTAACCCAACCAGCATCATTGCTCCTGAAACAGCAGGAAGATCTTCTAATTCGGCTCTGGATTCCTTATGATTTACTTTCCATGTTGTAGCCAGAGCTGTCTTCTGAAAATGTCAAATATATCTTTAAATATAATCATGTCATGTAAATCAAAGAAATTTACAAAACTTTCTGATGACTACTCTTCAAACTCAGAATAAAATCCAAACTATTTATCAAGGTCCCAAAGTTCCTATTGTCTGGTCCCTGCCTACATCACCTCTAACATCAAATTTTATTACTCTCCTTACTTAACTCATTCAATCATTTCCAGCCACATTTTTCATTTATGCATTAGGATCATTATACTCCCCTTTTCTTTACATATGAGACTGACCACGTTGATCTTGGCATGACTATTTCATCATCATTCTATTGGTTCCCCTGACCACCCTGCCTAAATTGTAATCTCTCATTCACACTCTTTGTCATCACTCTGACTAGCATTTGTTTTATCTTGTCTTCTTTTTTATTAGATAAATCTCTACTGCATGTTCCTAACTTCTGTCCCGATGTGTGAAAGTCATCTCTATTCCCAAGGAAGGGCTCAGTTCACTCCTGCACGGTTGTGTCTCACCTTTCCTCAAGAAGTGAATGTTTGCTTCCAGCCTGTTTCTCAAGACCACACTCCACACATTCTATTCTGCTAGCATGAATCATATTATGCAGTCCCCTTTGAGGGGAAGGGGACAATGATGGAGGTGATACTATTATAGTAGGAAGATAAACTTCAAAAATTAGAAATTGTGATGATTAACATGTCACATTTTGTTTAAGATACAAGCTACTCCTCAAATATAGGCATATGAGGCTTGTTTAATTCATTGTTATTTCTATGCTTTTTTTTTTGACCCAGAATTACTTTTATTGACAGCTTAATACTGGTTGTCAACTTCGTTTAATTTTGGGTCTTATGATACATGTAACTAAATGCAAATATTTTATTTACATTAAATTACTAAAATTACCTTGAATCTGAGATAGTTTTTAATTGTATATATTAAATGTTTAACCTTAAAGTCAGTAAAAATGTTCACTAACTCTCAAAGACAAATGTATTCAAAGGATTTAAGCAAGGAAATTTACATTTACTTAAATATTTATTGCAAGATAAATTCTCATTCAAATGGATAATAAAATAGTTGATCCATGTTCTATAAGGCATTATGTTACTTAGAGATTTAAAAAATACACTTACAAAGATGCAGTAGGTCTGTAAACATAAATATATAAATATAGGTCATAGCAGTTTAAAACAATCTGATTTCAAGCCCTATTTTTGCATACTAGTCGCAGAGTTCACTAGCTGTGTTGCTTCTAGAAAGTTACTTTTCCTCTCCAGATTTCAGTTTTCTCATCTGTAAAATGGAAATAATAACATCTAAAACATAGGATTTTGTAAAGATTAAATTTATTCAGAAGTCCCTTGCTAGTACTGCTTACATAATAAGCCCAGTATACACATATAATCAGGCACGTAATTAGTATAGATTAATGCTTTGGAAAACTATTAGTTTCCTATTGATGTCATAACAAATTAACACAAATTTTAAGACCTTAAAATAACACATTTATTTTCTTATAATTCTGTTTTTCATAAACCCAATCCAGGTTTCACTGAACTAAAATACAGGTACCAGCAGGGTAGAGTTACTTTCTAGGAGTTCTAGGGGAGAATCTGTTTCTTATTTGAATTGTGAGCAGAATTCCATTCCTTGCAACAGTGAAACTTAAGTCCCATTTCCTAGCTCACTGTCAGCCTAGGATTGCTCTCATCATCCAGACACTGAGCTCACTTCTGGCTCATGATCCTTTCCTGCATCTTTACAGCCATCATCAGCAGTAGGTTGAGCCCCTTTCACGCTTTGAATCTGTTCTGTCTCTTCATCGATCACATCTCTCTGCTTCTCTTCTACTCTTCTGTCTTCCTCTTCTACTTGGAAAGGCCCGAATGATTTCAGTGGACCTGTCTGGATAATCCAGAATATTTTGCCTATTGTAAGGTCTGTTACCTTATGTGCAAGGTTCCTTTTGTCATTTAAAGTAACATATTCTCAAGTTTTGGGGATTGGGATGTAGACACCTTTAGCAGATATTATTTTACCTGTCACAGACATCATTCTGAAAGACCTGCTGTATACCTTTGTGTATAAAATCTACTTAAAATATTTTCCAAATTTCTATATCTTTAAATATATGTATTTCCACTAACTTTAAATCTACTTTTATGGAATCAATTATGCAGAAACATTACTTAAGAGTGACTGTTTCAATGTTAAGCAATAAACAATATATAATTTATCAGAATACACACTCACATATACATATATTCATAATCATCTATCCATGCCTAAAATTAATACACAGATCTAACTACAGTATGATTCTCATATTAATTCTTTCCACCTCATTTGGGAATTTATATTTCTCTTCTTGAGGATGTGGTAAAGGAAGACATCACAGTTCTACTTGAACCTGTTGCTCATCTCTCTCTTTTGTTTCCTAGTTCTAAATTTTGAAGCATTTATTTGTCTCAAATCAATGTCTTAATTAGAAATCATTTCCCTTATAAAGCTAATTTTTTCCCCAATATTTCTCAATTTATTTGTCTGTGGATATAAGAATCTCAGGTGCTCTGTATGGATTCTTCATGATCTGAATTTCTGAAGCTCAAGTTATTACTTTCTTCCTCTCTATTATCTGCTCCACAATTCATCTCATCTGGACATTTAAAGAGAAATATTTTTCTCCTTCAATTTTGATAAAACTATGCCTGTCACAACTGCCTTTGACCACAAAGGAACAATTTCATCTTTGTGCTCTAATGCCAGGAGCAAAGTTGTAAAGATTGACCTAGTTTTGTGGAAGGAAAACAACATCTCGGCCGAGTAACACCTAGAAAGTATTTCCCAGGGTACAGCAAACATTTATTCTATGTATAATTGTTTGGTTCAAGAATAAAACACCCCTGCTGACTGTAACCACCTGGGTATTGCTGCATAACTGCTCCATGAACATTTCTGTGGACTGCTGTCCATCATATTTCTCTATTTTTATAAATGTGATCCTAGCCTACAGAAGTATGGCACTTCATGCTTAACCTCATACAGCAGCTTTCAGAAGCTAATTATTAGAGAGATAAATGTTACAGGTTTTTAAAGATGACTATTCAATATTTATAAAAATATGTATTTATTGCTTAAAGAATTGGGTACATAGATTCAATTAAATTGTTAATTTAATATTTATTTGTGTTATGGATCCATGATTAAATTAGTACTTGTTTTCCCTTCTTTGACTTGTAAATTCCAAAATTGATATAAGCATTTAAAAACAAAAATAACAGTGTTGAAAAAATGTTCTTTATTCTATACTTTGGATTTGATCATTTCTGTTATGAGTTCTTCTAGTGGTCACCTCTGTAAGTAATATATTTGTACATTATTTTCTACTTAACAACATAAACTCTCTTTTTACTTTGTGCTGTAGGAGATAAGATAGATAATTGACTTAAATAAACTTCTCTTCCCACTTTTCCATTCTCTCTAATTGTTGTTGGATTTAATTTTGGTTTTGGTTTTCCTTTTTATCACTGTTATAAATCTGAATACTATATGAAAACATAATTTTCATTCATCAAGTTTAGAAAATATATCTTTGTGTTATAGGAAATGCTAGAACTGATACTACTATATCTTTGTACATCTCTTCCCTTCTTCTCAGCTTGACAACTGTATTGTTTATTTTATAATGTTGATATTTATAACACTTACATTTCATTATATAGCTATGATTCTTTCACAGTCTGTTTTTAGATTGATTCTGAAAAATAAAAGGTCATACACACTTTTGATCACAATACAGTGATACAAATATAACATTTTGAACAACCATATTATTGAACCTGTAGAGGACATGAAATCTGCTTTCTCCAAACCACACTCCTTTTAAGGAGATTGATCTAATGCTCAAGACTAATTGAAATCAATTTGTAATACTCTATTAACTGCATAATGTCTTGTTACCTTCTAGTTTACTTCATATTTGGACCATAAATTATAAGAACAGATTTTTTTTCTCTAAATTTTTTTCATTTCTATTATTGACCAAAAGTGTAAGTAAGGCTTTCTTTACCACATCTCTAAGATCATTGAGCCTCTTTATCCTGCTAATTATTAAACAGTGAATTTTGGATTGATCACACTACAGATTTGCTGCAAAAGGTCATCAGAAGACTTATTTTCAAGGCACTGCTAGGTGAGAGCCATTGTTTCTTCAGTCCCAGAACACATAATTTCCTTCATCCTGGGTTTCCTTTACAGTAGGCTTGCAAATTCGTCCACTATGAATGTAGACTTCATATATAGAAATAACTTTATTTTTTCTTATGTTTAATGAACACTTTGGCTGTGCAGAATTTTAAAAGTACTTCTCCATCTTCTTCTAAGTTTTTAGTACTGATGTTGAGAAATTTGACAGCAATACAATTTAGCTTTGAGATTAGCATTCTTATTTTAAATAATCCAATGTGTGATTAGGATGTGAATCAATGTGGGCAATTTTCTCAGCCTCAATGATTTATGGGCAATTTTGAAATATGAAAATTCTCCTGTTTTTCTAGCTCTGGAAAATTCCATTCTATCATTTCCTTGAAAACTTTCTCTCCTAACCACCAATACTCTTTCCCTCTTCCCTCCATTTTGAATTTTAAATAGAAGTTACTCATGTGTATTAATCCTTTTTTTGTTTTATAATATTCTTATATATTTCTTTATAATTTTGTCTTTTATTCTATGATGTAAAAATGATCTCAATTTTATCTCTAGACTATTCTGTTTAATAAACAGCAATAATTATAATTAATTGCAGCAAACATGCTATTTTCAAGTATTTCTTATTCTCTAACTCATCTTTTAAAAAATGGACTATTTTCAAGGATACTTGTACATAGAACTTTGTGGTTGTATGTATCATCTCTCTGTCTCTAAAGTATCTATTTCTTCTGAAATTTATTCTCTAGCATGAATGGCCTTATATATTATTTTCCTTTGTGCATAAGTTTTCCTTAGCATCTGATTGTCTTTTGTGGGCTCATCACATTTGTTAAAGGAAGACTGTTAATTAAAGAGGTGGTTGTAATCATGGCAACTGTAACTATGGTTAATAGCAATATATTGCATGCTTGAAAATTGCTAAGAAAGTAGAATTGTTCTCTCACACAAATGACATGCGAGGTAATGAACATGTTACGTATATCAAAACATCATGTTGTATGCTATAAGTATACACAATTTTTATTTGTCAAATAAAAACATTTTTAAAAATTAAAAAAAAGATAATTACTTGGCCTTCTTCCCCTGTTGTGGCTGGACTCCTTCTTATCATGGTTATGTTGATGGTGTGCTCTCTGTGGTGGAGATGTGTATGCACATGTGGTTTCACTCAAACGTTGTGTAGGTTCGGATCCAGCAAGCTCATGAGTCCCTTCCCTAAAAGGGGTGGCACTCTTGCTCTGAGGTTCTCACTGTCACCTAGAAAGTAATCCTCCAGCCTGCTCAGAGAGCGCCCCCATCTGGGAACAATCACCCCACTGCAGTCAGAGTGAGGGAAACCTCACCTTTAGTTGTATGTAACATGTGATTCCACTGATTGCCCTGGTGTCAGCCACCCCTCCCACTCCTGGTGTCTGGGCCTGTTAAGTACTAGAGAGCTTGACCACGTGACTGTCCAAAGCTGAGGCCCTTTGCCTAGAGTCCACATATTTTCTTTAGTAATGCCCCAGCTGCATTGAGTCAATTCCTATCCAGTGACCACTACTGTTGTTCTGACACATAGAGTAGTAGCACATACAAGTTTAGAGTATCTGGGTGACCATGGAGATTTATGGACCTTGAGAAATCATATTTCAAAATGTGTTTAAATGCTTATATTCTGAAAAATTCAACACTTAGAATATACCTTATAGTCCCCAAGTGCAGTTGTTTAATCGGAACTGTCTTCTGAATCTGTCCCCTTTATCTATCTAGTGGTAGAGAATATAAATCGCATCAACCTTCTCCTCTCCCAGGTGTGCCCTCTACCTAGACTGCACCACAACATTAAATGGTCAGGTTACTAGTTTAAACCTAGCAATGGGCCTGAATGGGATCATTCACCTTATAGCAGCAGTCCCCAACATTTTAGGCACCAGAGACCGGTTTCATGGAAGACAATTTTCTATGGACAGGGGAGGGGGGTGAGGATTCAAGCGCATTACATTTATCGTGCACTTTACTTCTATTATTATTACATGTGTAATATACAATGAAATAATTATACATACCTAACTGCTAATGATAATGTGTATAATCTGTATTTGCAGCCGCTCACCAGCATTAGTGTCATCACCTCAGCTCCATCTCAGATCATCAGGCATTAAATTCTCATAAGAAATGCACAACCTAGATCCCTTGTGTGGGAAGTTTACAGTAGGGTTCACACGCCTATGAAAATATAATGCAACTGCTGATCTGACAGGTGGTGGAGCTCAGGTGGTGATGCAAGTATTGGGGGAGCAGCTATAAGGCTGTAATTACAAATGAAGCTTAGTCACTTGCCTGCCACTCATTTCCTGTTGTGAGGCCCGGTTCATAATAGGACATAGACCAGTACCAGTCCACGGCCCAGAGGTTGGAGACTGCAACCTGAGAATATTTGTGTAGCAGCCAAAAACAAGTTATGAATTTGATAACTCACAGAAATTCTTTGCAGAGATCTTTTCCCAATCTTTTAAACCATATAGCTAGTTGTTTGAGAGCTTATCAACTCTCAACTTTCTTCTTTATTATCAAGCTAGCCCTACCTATGTACCTTCTCCCTGACTGAGATTCTGTCTCCATCTTTTCAGTTTCTTAATTTCTCATCACAAAGTATTGAGCATCTTCCAGTCCTCAAATCACCTGGTAAAACTCCTCTTAGAGGTCAAGGAAGAATGGGGAAGGAAGAAAACCCAGACACTGATAAACTGTATAATGAGCACATAGTCAAGATGCAAGGACCAACAAATCCATCCCTACATGACACTCTTTCTCCTCTAAGTCTTTATTCATTACTTATATTCAATGAATCAGGTTCATAGACAATGGTCATTTGCTCATAAACTAAATCAGCTTCTAGCTATTATGTAGGAGGGAGTCCTATCCTCTCTATCCCTCATGCTCATGTATAATATGGCAATTTCCAGTTGCACAGATTAGCACCTCTGTGTTCTTAAATTTACACTTCTTCCCATAGCACATTTTTTTCTGGTTCAATCCCACAATGAGTTGAAAGAAAAGACAAAGATAAATCACATAAAGAGTAATAAATGGGATTTCTCTGACCCTTTTTTTTACTCACTATTTCAGGACATTCAGGACCATTTAACTACTTCCCCAAAAATCTCTTAGGTAGACTCCTGAAAAAGTACATTCAGTCTCTACTTGTACTCATCGTCCAGTTCTTGCTGCCCATAGACCCCCGTGAGCGTGCATCACTACTTTTATGTGTTTCACCAAGTCACTATGATGATTCTGGTCGTGTTTTGTAGAGAATTGTGACATCAGTAAAACTGGTGTCACTCAAGAGTACTGAAAGCCCAGTGGCACTCTATTACCATTGTGTTGTCCATATCCATGGTTCTCTTGCTCTTTTCTCTAGACACATATGCTCCCTAGATACTACATTTCTATGTCCAGTGTACACACTGTACTGTAATAGGGAATATTCATTCATGCAATTCATAGTTCAAAAATTTCAGATATCTTTTGAGGCTCTAAGAAAATGTCCTTTATTTATTTGATTCTATAGCTTTTGTTTTTTAATTTTTGTTGATAATTTGTTGTCTTTTTTTTCTCCTAGAGAAGTAGGCATAAGATCATGAAGGACCAGAGGAAAGGTTGGATGTTAATTTACAAAGCTAAGTAATACTTAGATATCATTCTGTATTAGATACTATTCTGTATTCTAGAATGGATCCTCAAACAAAAAGCCCAGTTATCTAAAAAGAGCTACTAAGGGAGAAGTGGACCAGGCTACCTGAACAGATAGTATGATATTACGAAAGGACTGCCTATCTAGTTTCTTGATTGGCATAGAAACTCAGCCCCTTAATGGTGTTGAAATGTATTTATAACTACCTTCTTGATGGAAAATGGCAAATGTTTCAAATGGCAAAATTTCGTGAGGTGATACTTTTAATTTTGAGAATAGCTCTATCCAATTTTGGTTATAGCTCAGGAAACCCTCTGATTTTGGAAATAGTTGTATTTATTGTTAGTCTAACTCTTTAACGTGGTTCACAGGAGACGACTTTCTTCTAAGTTGTCATAAATACATTAGTGAAGATTTAGGAGAAACTTTTTAAAGCAGTTAACTACATACTCTGTCCCCATTTGTAAATGGCCCTCTTTTTTAACAAAATGTTCTTGATTTATACCAGAGTGTGGTGTGTACCTTGAAATTTTATGGAGATGATTCTTCTCTAGTGTGAAGTTTATATCTGTAGATGAGATCTTTATAGTGAAGATTTTGCAAGACCAGTCATGGCCCATCCTTCTAATGATAATATGCAACTAGATAAAATAGCAAAGTACTTTCTACAAAGGAGGATTTCATGCTTTCATATTTCTACTTTAGTTAAAAGTAGGAATATACCTGAGGCTAAAATCTATTATTCAAAGATATCTGCCAGACAATAAAAATTTTAAAAAGCAATGCCAGGTGTTAAAAATGACTTCCTATGTGCAAAATGAAGTGTGAAGTTTGAAGTTTATGACAAAGTTTATAGCAGTGATGTTCCTTGAATTTGAGGCTTTATATATTTGTCCTATTGCATCTAAGATTCTTTAATTCTAATATCGTAAAAATATGTTTAAAGTGCTATACTTTTTATTAATTTACTCTGTGAGGATTCATTTTCAGCAATGCTTAAATTTTTCCAGATTATTTAAATATCTTCCAAAACATGCTCACTTACGTTGGACAGAATCTAGATTCTGAAGTATATTTGTGAAGCCACTATGCTTCCTATTAGCTGTAGTATGCTGATCAAACAAACAATACTTTTAAAATAATTGGTTATTTTTTATTAATACAAATTGAAAAGACATTTATAAAAATGCCTAGCACAGGATCTGGAAGAGAGTTGGTGCATAATAAATGTCCATTCTCTTACCTATGCCTTTATAGTAAAAAGAAGAAACAGTTTTAATCAGAGCAATACAATTTTACACTAAGAAAATAACTGTGCTTCATCCAGTTATAGTTTTTAGCCTTAGGCAATATAAACATAACAATAAATCTTTATTTAGTTCATCTAACTGTAAAAAACACCCTCCAGTATTGTATACTTAACACTTCTTGGAAGGAAACCACTAACGAATTAACAGAACGTAGCCTATTTTCAGGTCTGAAATCATAAGTAATCAGTTGTGGAAATTTATAGAGTTTGAAATTATACACCAAAGTTTTCTTGAGATAAGAGTAAATTGAATAGAACTGTGGTAACCTATCATTTAAATTCTTCTATTTACAACCTAAATATTCTGTGCTACATGAGGTAGTTACACATTATTCCCCTACCAATACTCCTCACTCCACTACATTTTAATAGTTTTCCAAAACAAACTCAAATGTGATAATGAGTTTGTTATTTGTATTTTACAGTTCAATAGCTGTGGAATCAAAATAGGAAGGATTTCTTGTTTGCATAATGTAGATTTTAAGAACATATATAAATATTTTTGTTAAATTTAAGAGGACCATTTATTTGAGTTGCATGGACAAAAATACAATTTAAAAGTAAATTTTCTGGAGCTAAATGATCAGTATTTTTTCAAGCGTGTAATGAAACTGCACCTCTGTCCTCATTTTATGATTAATACATAAGTTAGTTTTTAAATATTTAAACGAAATATACTCGTGCTTGTTTATGAACTAAACAGTTCAGTAGTTCTTTTTAAGTCAAGGATATTTTTCAAGTAGCATAACAACATGTTTCCAAGTATTCAAATTCCACATTTTGGAAGAAGCCTCATTTGAATTCAATGAAAAAGAATTTTCAATTTGTAAGGGAAATTATTCTTTTCAATTTTGTTTTTGACAAAATAGGAAAAAAAATCACTTGTTTTGAAGCAAAGTTGATGCTTCATAGCAAGAAGTTTTAAATATGAAAATGTTTAATAAATTAACATTTGTAAATTCTTGTGCATATGCTGAAAATGCTCAATAACTGAACATGAAAATGTGAACATTACGTATTTTAGTCTTCGCCTTTAAACTAATAGAATATGACGATTTTAAGGATGGATATTGTATAGTATTATCATTATCAGTCAAATTTCAAATCCATAATTTTATAAAAGGCATACCCTGAGGTATTTACAGGGTTTATTTTGAAATTTTCTAATATACCAGAGTTCATGAATGTATAGAAAATGAAATAATAAAAATAAATAGATAAATAAAATTACATAATGTTACTAGTTGTTCTTTATATCTTCCAGGAACATATATCAATGTGAACCATCAGTTTAACTGCATTTTGTTCTTATAAGCATTACATTAGAAGGATATTTTCTAAATGACACAAGTACATTCATTAATTTGATTTTTATTGCCATTTAGAATTAAATTTAACTAGTTGAGAAAATTTAGCTTATCCAAATATTACATACATAAAAGAGAAAAAAAGAAATGGATTTTACAGGACAGATCTATTTATTATATAGCTATCTATCTACCTATCTATCTATCTGTCATATATCTACCTATATTTATAACATTTATCAATTTTTAGCTAAGTAGCTTTGACAACTTAGCTACCCTTTTCTATGGAAAAACAAGCTACTTTTTTCTGTGGAAATTGTTTTTATCTTTCTTTTCTGCTCATCTGTAATAGATGAGATTAAATTATATTTCATTACACAACTAAAATGCTGTAAGCCTAAAATCATAGCCTTTTTAGTTTATTACTATGACATATACTTGCATAGGTCTATAAAATAAATAGATATGTATCTAAAGATGGCATTGTTATAACATTTATATATATACCTTCACTAAATAGCTGCATTTTGGTAAAGTTGTTTAAAAAGCAATTTTGATAAATCAAATCTTCTTATTAATTTTCTAGAGTATGTTTATTCATTTTTATTCATATTCATGCATGATGCTCTATTTAAGCTAATACTCATTTTAATAGAAAAAAGTAACATTTCATAAAATATTTACAGAAATAGTATTTATCAGCATTAATTATAAACTTTTGTGTAATAATATTTATGTTGTCCCAAATTCTGAAGATGTTCTATCAAAATTCTCTATATAATATGCAAGCATTCCATTACTTGCTATCAAAATGTCAGCTGGTATAATGAATTTGCAATGAATGTAAAGTAAACATAATGAAAAATTTTAAAAGATGGAATACCTTGGTAAATATTCCTTTACCTACATTTATAATAGAAACACATCTATCTCCAGTCGCATAGTATAGTATTATGTATCTGTAGCAAATTATGAAAGTTAGATTATAGCAAAAGAAAATTATTCTCTGTCTCTTAAATTGCAGTTATTTATTACTTTCTTGGATCAATAACTAAGGAATTAAGTTCCAAAGAATGATAATAGAGAATTGTTAAAAATATCTGCAAAGAAAAAAATATTTCAACAATCTACATACTACACTAGTTTCTGTATCATTTTCTCTAAGAAGTATCAAAAAGCAGCCTGCAGAAGCAGAAACTCTCAAACTATAATGGAACATATATTAAATCATTTTGCTTATGAAGGCACATTGATTAGAATCATATACTATAAAAGAGTGAAAATGCAACTATAAACAACTTAAAAAATAATGAGCCTTAATTACTGCTGACTTAAAAGTATACTGTACATAACGAAAGTGTGTTTCCTGAAATAGCTAAAAAATTTAAAGTGTTTTACTGCAGGAACTCTGGAAAGAAAAATTATGACTGCTATCTATGGATGGTGGAATCATGTATGTTTTCATTTTTTTCCCTTTTGTCACCATGTTTTCTAATATTTCTAAGTGACTGTGACAAAGTGGATGATATGAGAAATAATTTATTTTTACTTTTGAGCTACGAACTTTTCCTCAGAGAATGCTAAACGTTAGCTAATTTCACACTACAGAAGTCATACTTCAATGTAGCTGTGTGTCATCAGCTAAATATAGATCTAGGAAGGAAGTCGTAAGAAAAAAATGAATATCAAATTGGTGAAGAAAATAATTACATACTTTTGGAAATCATTTAGGGGCTCATTTTGGCATTAAAAATTAGTAAACACCCCTGCCCCAATCAGCTACAAAGAGAAACCTATCATTGTGTCTATAAGGTAGGTGATACTAACATGTTAGGGCTTTGGCATCATGGTCAGTAGGCTCAGCAAAATAAGAATTCAAATATGATTTCCCCAAACAAGTAACTTCGAGGCTTCAAATCAGTAATTTCATCTCTCTGAAACTCTGATTACTCTTTCCATAAAAATTGATAAAATCATAGTAACTGTTTGAAAGTCACCCTAGTTATCCTCAGGATTAATTAAAATATAATAGTATATGTAAAGTATCCATGAGGAGTATACATTTTTAAGAGTTATTACTTTTCTTTCCCTTTATAAAACAAAAATTAATAAGGTAATGCTATTTATTATAAAATTCCTCTCCTTACCTGTCTTGTTTCCATCTCCATTCACTTTCATTGAATTTGTAAATGTAAACAATCTCTGTGCTTTAAGTCTATGTTTTTGCCTGTCTTCTAATGATTGTATTTGTTGAAAACTATTTTCACTGGTCAACTAAGCAATTCATTTACAACTTTCTATAAAGTGTTAAAAATGTGTAGAACTTTACTTTTATAATTTGGAATTACTCTTTTGCTTTTAACAACTATTTTTAAAACAAAATTTACTTTGGTTCTGGTAATGACAGCGTTATTTTTACTACAATGATCTTCTCACAGATAATCATAAACTCTATATATGATGCAAAAATTACTGTTTGAAAGGCCTACAGAGAGACCATACACAGGCGAGAGCTAGAGAAATTCAGCATACAATTAAAGGTTGCGCACGTGATTGCTTTGCAAGGTCATCACAAGATTGACATGATAGCTGGAAATATAAAGGATTATTAATTTAATTAAATTATTAATGGCTGAAAACATGGTTAAGGAAAATAAATTTTTTATAATGTACTTGCGAATTGCTCATAAGTTTCAGACTATTTCAAAATGAAAATATGAAAACTGAAATAAATAAAAAGGTACAGTTTGAGAATTAATTGATGACAGCAGATTTACCATGCATAGTAAGTACACAAAAGCTGGTGTGTGTGTATTAAGATAAAGCAAATTAGATGAAACAGATTGTCAGTAACAGAGATATGGAAGTAGCTGATGCAAAGGTACAGATCTAATTTTTCCTTAACAAAGGAACTTTTGAAAAGTGGTTTTTAAAATGGATCACTACATTTAGTGAATAAATTAGTGTAGTATACAAATCCAGCCAGAGGCATGAAACTAAAGAGCTATAAAATCATCTTGTAACAATTAGGCCCTACTAGTAAATAAATAAATAAAATCAGATTTTCTGTTTTCTATGAAATAATGGAAATATTAAATAAGTATCCCCATCTGACATGACTCACAGTGTTACAAAACCAATTTTAACTTTAAAAAATCTACACAGAAATTTCTATACATTAAATTGGAAAAAACCTTTTATCTGACACAATTCTATATACACAGCAAAATATTTTGCAGCAAAGTAACAAATGGAGTTTTTCTAAGTCAGGTTGAAATGTAGAGTGACTTTTATAATATTAGACAAGGAATGTACCTGTAAAGTCTGCTTAAAATCTGATTGCAGTGATTTAAATGGTAATACTCTATTTTTCTTAGTGATCAAATATTTGAAAATAGAATATATCATTGAAGCGTGACATTTTGACGCATTGTATAAAGCATTCATTTTAAGATATTCAGCATCTTTATTTCCATATTCAAAATATATGAAAATCTGCCTTCTTTTAAGTTCACTTCTTAAAATGCCCCAAAGGGAAATGCTTCTAGACTTTATGGGTTGGGTTTAAATATCTCAGAATAACAGTTGATTTTTGGAAATGATTTTAATGAACCAATAGCTCTACCATTTTTCACTTGACTTAGCCTCAATTGCAGAGGAAGTGATTATGAGGAAAACATGAGAGACACTTTCAGACAGGAAGCTCTCTTTTGATTTCCTTGCCACTAGTAGCAATTTCAGTATTAAATATTGTTTCCATATTTGTGACCATAAGCCTTGAATTTTCCTTTGCTCTTTATTTAGCACTCTTCCATGCATCGTACTCCCCCCTCTCCACCCCCTGAGATCACTGCCTAGGCAGGTAGCTATCTGGAGCATACAGAAATTATATCAGATTGTATTGCAGTGTGGAAAATCACAAGTTACAACTGTGGTTATGAAGGGATGTTCTCAACAGCTATATCATTAACTTCCTCATCTGGCTTTCTGCGATATTTGAGTCCTCATCAGTTCCCAGTTTCTACCAGATCCAATTCTTGTTAGAGTGCTCATCTTTCCACAGTTACCACACTTAATTTTTTTAATGAAATACCTACAAGTAAGCAGTAGAAATTTCTCAAATGGAATCTTCTAGTAATCTGAGATTGTAGCTGCATTCCCCGTGTACTGCAAAACCAGAAAGCACCTGAGCCAGACTAAATCAATCTTTTGTGTTCCTCTCAGCTCATTCTTTATTTTCTTACAATTCTCATTGTAATACTCTATTTCTGTTTACATAAGCTTGACTTTCACCCATATCAAGTGCTATTTAATATCTTTGACATTTTCCATAATATATCTCCACCCAGTTATGACTTTATATTTAATAAAACTATACATTTATGTGAATAAACTAAAACAAACACCAAACACCCAGTATTCATAACAAAGTATACATAGAATATGAACAATTGGAAGTATTTGTTAAATACCATTGTCAAAATCTTACAAATCTCTACCGTTGATAGCATCTTTCAAAAACATGACATCATAAGAATATTCTGGGCTTGCTGCATAAAGGTGCCCTCTGTGCAGAGTTGGATGAACTCCAGGTAGTTTATATGCTGTGGTTGGCACAATGCACAGATTTATACATCATTCTTTATTTTGACAGTATGCTGACATGGAGTTGAGCCAGCACACAGACCTTGCCTTGTACATGTGGCTCTGCCCCCATAAGGGGCTGGGACATTTTATGCCATTGTGCTTGTACCTTACAAAAGGAAAAAAAAAAAAAAGAAGAAGAAGAAAACTGCAATAGAGAAGATTCTAAGTTGTAAGCTTTATTCCAGAACTTTTCACAGCAGACTGGAGTTTCTATTATTGTTGAATTTCCTATCTGAATGGCTTGAGGTCAAGTCTGACTTCAGTACAATTCCTAGTGAGACTGAACTCTGAAATAACACAGCTTTTCTTTCATCTCATTCTCCCTCTCCTCTTGGGTGATTTACCCTGACTGCCAGCCCCACTGCAGTTAACACACAGATTGGGTACTATTTCCAAAAAGCAACTCACCATAAATGGCTTGGTTGTTAAGCCAGGAAAGGACTGATTTAAAATTCTTAAGAAACGTCTCACTTCTTACTATGGTAATCACAGTTTCTTAAAGATTAGCAGGTACCTAAAAAAGAAAAAGCAAAACATAAGTCATTTATAAGTTATTTTCTACAATGTGATCTACAATAGACACATTTTTCTCACTATCCAAAATAAGAATAAGCTTTAAGATACAAATTTTTAAAGAGGACAAAATTGCCAGCTAACAAAAAAGATTACTGGAATCTATATTAGCTTAGCAAAAACAACAGGAAAAAATCATACTCACTGTATATAGATAGGTGTAATTAATATAAAATTATTTTAAAGTAATATAGAATTCGTATCATGGTAAAAATAAAATATGAATAATAAATACCAATTTAAAAGTACCATGCAAAATATCCTCATTTCACCAAGATACTTTTTAAAATAACTTCTTTTGACAAAGTTTAATCATATCAAGAGGATCTTTTTGACTCTTCAAAACTGAATTCCATTTCAGAGTATGATAAAGAAAAAAAAGTCACTGAAGTGGCTATCATCATTGAAATCAAGGATTTTAGAATACATTTTATCTTCTGGTATGAGAATATCAACTCTAAGTGCGATGACCTGAATTCAGAAATATCTCATTTTTAAAACTGTTTTATAACTTAAAAATCAAAAAGTCCATGTCTTTGTCTAGAAATTAGTCTATAGATAACCAGGATAGACTTATTGACTTTGAATTTCAAGGATATACAATGTTTGAATCAAATAAATTTTGACAAGTGATGTCACCTTCTATTTTATATGAACACTATCTAGGTTGTCTCTAAATACTTAGCTATCTTGATTAAAAATTATGAAATCCGTGCAATTGATTGTTGAATAAAGTTCTTAAACATGATATGATTGATATTTTGGTTCAGATAATCATTTTAGGGGCCATCCTGTGCATTGTAGGATGTTTGCAACATTTCTATCCTCTACTTACTAGATGCCAGCAACAGTGACAACCAATATGTATCAATAAAAAATGTATCCAGATATTGCCAGTTCCTGTGCCTAGAGGGACAATCACCCTTGGTTGACAACCACTGCACAGAAGGAAAGGGGCAGTGTTAGTATATATGGATACCTTAAATGAATAAACATCAACATTTTTTAAATGCATTTGTCCTTTCTATGTTACACCAATGCCATATTAGTTGACATTGGACAGGAGTTTGATTTCCACTACTCATCATTCCATTTCAGAAGTAATACATCACCATATGATTTTCTTGCATTCAGAAAGAAAAGTATATTTACTAATTTTCAGTATGTCATTAAAGAGGTTATCAGTTTTGAACTACTTTGTTTAAATACTTCTGTTTGTTATTTTTTAGTATTTGAGAGGACACTGCAGAATATTTTTTTTTTAAATTTTAAGACATGGCCAGCCACTGTGGCTCACATTTGTAACCCTAGCACTCTGGGAGCCTGAGGCGGAAGGACTGCTTGAGGTCAGGAGTTCAAGACCAGCCTGAACAAGAACAAGACTGGGTCTCTACTAAAAATAGAAAAATTAGCCAGGTTTTGTGGCAAGGGTACCTGTAATCCCAGCTATTTAGGAGGCTGAGGCAGGAGGATCACTTGAGCCCAGGGTTGCTGTGAGCTACGCTGACACTAGGGCATTCTACTCAGGGCAACAGAGTGAGACTTTGTCTCAGAAGAAAAAAGAAAATTAAGAAGCTACTTATGATCGCAAAATGTTATAAAAATTAGAGCTTAGATCACCTATTGGTTGTAATCATCAAACTCAAATAGAAAAAGATTCATAAAATTTTAAATTTCTTAAAATTATTTCATTTATTGCATTGCATTTGTTGAAATTTAAAGAAAATCAAACAAGAGTTTGCATTTTTTAGAAAAATTTTTGTTTCCTACTTATTGTTTTAGATCTCAAGATAATGATATTTGATAGCTTTCATGTTTAGGTAACATTGTTTCCATTTTATATGTTTATTTCTTGAAATAATTTAATGCAATATATAAAAAGGTATTGATAAAAATAATATACATCCATTTTTAAAAGATAAGTTATAGCTAATGGAAGGAGCTTCTTGTATGTTTTCACAAGATTGTAGATCACTACATGAGTACTAGCCTAGTACTACACAAGTACTAGCCTAGAGTATGACTTTCAACTTTTTTGATTGCAATGTTGATTCTGTTAAGGTAGTAACCTAATGTAGAGAACTGACTTGCTATATTGTAAACCAAAGGTGACCTGTGAATGAAATCAAATGCATATGTACTGATTTTCACTGAACAATAATAGATGAATACAAATAATTGTGCTTGAAAATTAACACATGCAGATTGAGGAGCATTATTTTCCTAGACTGTTATGTAAATAGTTTACTCTGTCAGAGTATAAGGAAGCAATTCTGCTTCTTACTAAATAAAGCTAATGTAGGAATTTTACTGTATATAGTGAGACTAGAGAAATTGGATAGCCTTAATGAATACTAATATGCTGACCATCAATATGTTCATTTTTTATACAAAAATTAATTAAACACAAAATTCTTAGCCTAAGGCTAAGTAGTTATTGGTGAGAAAAAGATTTTTTACGTTTCCTAAATAAATACAGGCTGTTTAGGAAATTCTCTACCTCATATACTGCTAAAGATTATGGCAAACTTTAAACACTTAAACATTAACAACCTTAAACTGTGGCAATATATCACAGTGCATATTTTTAATTTTTTATTTTGAAATAATGTAGATATACAGGAAGTTGAGAATATAGTACACAGAGGTCCCATGTACCATTAACCCAGTTTCCTCCAATGGTAACATCTTACATAACAGTAGTTGACAAATATGATTTCCTTGACCAAACTCTAGCCAGTCAAGCCTCTGGCTCTCTGAGTCCTCTGAGCCCTCTTTTCAACTAGCCCTCAACCGTAGCATATATAGACTTGGACAAACACTAACATAGTTTCTAATACTTCAAGGCCACATTCCTAGGATGATACCAATTCCCCTTAAGGTGACTGCCTGAGAAAATTCAAAGCTGCCCAAAGAATTCACTGGCTATTCTAGCCATAACTTAATATCCAGGTTCCTGTCTCCCAGTCTATGTGGGAGGACATGAGCCTACCTTCCAAAAGCACCAGTAGCAAACCCAGATGCATTTCATATGAACCAAAACCACCCCCGCATTTTGTAATTTTCCACTTTCCTGACATTGTTTAATCAATTGAAAGACCTTTGGGTTGTTTTAAGTTTGGAGCTGTTATAAATAAAGTGTCTTTAATCAGTCACATGCATGTTTTTGTATTGACACAAACTTTCATTTTCCCTGGGATAAAAGGCTAGAAGTAAAATTGCTAAGGCAAGAGTATTTTCAGTTTGTTTGACTGTTTTCTGTTTTTTCTTTTTTACTAATAACCCACCAAACTATTTTCCAGAGAGTCTGTACCATTTTACATTCCCATCACCAATGGATGAGTTGGTCTGCGTCCTTGCCAGCTTTGGATAACATATTGCATTGCATCACACAGTAATTAGTCTCGTTGTGATGACAGAGGCCATACCAACAGTACACTTGCAATATATTTTAGGAGTAGATATTTATGTAAATGATGAATTTGAAATACCCAGATTTGCAAGTAAAATATAGTATATTTAAGTGAAAAATGTATTATTCTTCAGATTGCAATGTGTTGCCACATATGCTTTTGAGATACACAAAGTTTTCAGAATTGTATTAGAAGAAATAAAATTGCTACTATTTAGAAGGTTTATAATAAAATGTAAGAATTTCAAAAATTTAAGAATATCAAGTTAAGAGCCAATAGTAAAGTAAGTCATAAATCTGGTTGAATAGGGGAGCTGCAGAGGTGTCTAACCAACACAGAATGAAGCAAGAATTGGATAATTACTCATATATGACAATTTAAGAATTCTTTAGCTAATAGTGAAAGTAGATTAAGCACTCCACATTGTGGTTTCCCCAGTGATCATTTCCTCTTCCACTTTGACTTTTACAAGCTGTCAGGTCTTACTACTGCTTAAATACTTATTTTGGTTCAACATTTCAGTGTGTTAAGTACCTCTAAAATGCTAAACTGTATATTGACCTACACTTTTTCATATGATAACATATATTAATATATGCATAAACCTACAACTATATGTATAATGCATACACATACATACACACATGAACCTGCATGTTTGTGTGTTTGTGTTCATATTTTTCCCCAATAATCAAAAAAAAAAAAAAAACAAGATGTACTGGGCACTGCCTATGCGCTAGACATTGTTATATAACTTATAGATATATTCATTATTAAAAACAATCATGTATTAATATATTAATAAAATATTTTAAATGAAGAATCAGACAGGTTAAGTTTGAATCTAGAGGCCACATTATTGTGGCCACAAACAGGTTAAGTTTGAATCTAGAGGCCACATTATTGTGGCCACATTCAAGTGAATAATAATTCACTAGACTATATTTTATTAGCTTAAACAGAGGGAAAGGAAAAAGATTGGATAATTTAGGCACCAAGTTCCAAAAAATATTAAGCTGAACAATTTGAGAAACTTGTGCAGATCTGGTAACTTGGTAGGTATTTTCCCCATTCTCTTTCTTCCCCCCAAATTCATACAAATTCTCAAATTCTGAATGATTTTTTTGAGCAGATTCAAAAGGACTGCTTCATAATGTTTCTTTAAATTATTTATACTTATAGTTCCTATATGTAATATTGGTTTATTGTTATTTTGGTATTTATAAAAATTCATAATTATAAAAATGTACTCCCAGAAATTTCTGCTTTGAAGCTTTCTGATTTCTATACATAAATCCAGACTAGATGTCCATTATGTAATTCTTTATTTTTCAATGAATCTATATTAAAGCTTCAGTTTTCTTATTGTCTCTAGTGACTTTATTCATTACAAATCACATATTTATGCTTATTCATCTGTGTGAAAGGCTAATAGGAATTGTTTTCTTTCTATTGTGTCTAAGTCAGTTATTTTTATAAGTCCATATTTACTATTTACACATTAGTGTTGGCGTATCATATAGGGACACAAACACAAAAAAGCAAATAAATCAATTAAAAGTAGATAAAAGACCTTAATAGACAGTTCTCAAAAAAAAAAGACTTACAAATGGCCAATAGTTATATATAAAAAAATCTTCGACATCACTAATCATCAGGGAAATGGAAATCAATGCCAGAGTTAGATTGACTATTAGCAAAATTACAAAAAATAAGGGTTCCTATCTCAGATAAGGAGAAAAGAAAAGGTTCAAGAAAATGTCATAGTTCAGATTAACTAGATATTTTTAAAATCATTATTTTATTTCTTCAACATCATGGAAAGTCAATGCAACTAATGCAGTAGTGGTTAATTTTAATGCTAAAAAGGACCAGATCAAGAAACACATTGTAAGCTGTGACTGCACAACTTCTCAGTTTCCTTGAGTTGACTGCTTTGTATAATCCCCTTCACTTGCTTGCCAATGGTCTGACTTTCTTCTGTCCAATAGAATACAGCAAAGTGAAGGGTTGTCACTTCTGTGATATGTATGTTATATAAGACTCCGTCTTGTAGCAGACTGCTCTAGAGAATCTTTACTGGCTTAATGAAGCAAGCAACCATGCAGGGAAAGCCCATGTGGCCAGAAACTGTGGGCAGAATTTAAGAACTGCAGATAGCCTCCTGGATCTGAAGGTCTCTAGAGGCTGAAGATGGCTTCTACTCATTGGCTAGCAAAAAGCTGGGGCTATCAGTCCACCAAATGCAAGGAATTTAATTCTGCCAGCAATCTCCACAAACATAGAAGAGGAGTCTTCGTCCAGTTGAACTGTAATTAGGCAAACACCCAGATTGCAGCTTCCTGAGACACTGAACAGAGGACACAAGTAAACCACACCAAGGCTAGTGACTCGAAGAAATTATAAGATTATAAATGTCTGATTTTGCAAGTTTCTTAATTTCCTTTAATTTTTTGTTAAGCTGTTAAAATTTTGGTAATTCATTACACCACAATAGAAAATCAATATAGAAGATTTCGGGCTAAAAAATAAAGGCTAACTTTGTAAAAGTAACGTGCAGCAAATATTTTTCATAACAGGTTTGGGTTAAGGAAAAGATTTTTAAAAGAAGTAATCAACACCTTAGTTTATATCAAATTACTCTCAAATAAGAGGAATCATGGAAATTAAGCCTGGAGGAGATGACACATCTCCTCAGCTCTAAGAGGAGATTAAACCTTGAGGCAGGTTTTATTAGCTAATTGAAAAATCATTTCTTATTGTAGAAGGAGTTAGTTTCAGAGGCAAGAGAAATTTCCAAGAGCTATTAGGTAGTCTGTTAGGAATTTAAGAAGGAGTTACCTGTTCATATGCCCATTGTGGCCAGTGAGGGAACATAAATAAATGATATAGGGCAAGAATGAATGCTTATGCAAATGGTAGATGCTGCGAAGTGGGAAAGAGTGCCCTCTGAACAAGATGCCTGCTATTCAGTTCATGGCTGGTAGTTGCTATTTGGAATGATTGAGTCTGCTTTTGGCTTGAGTTCCCATCATATTAGGAGAATTCAGAAGCTTGTGTTTATGAATATTAAATAAATTATATATTTTTAAAACTTATTTTTAAAAATATATGTGCAGGCCAGCTTTTTGTGGCTCTTAGTTTACCACAGGTTGCCTTATGTAATAGTGGATGGGACATCAGGAAATAGCTAACGGGAAATGCCTCCAAGGAAAACCTTCAACTTGAAAAAGGATAAATCATTTTCCTTACACTGAAATTGTAGATCATGGATGCAAGTTTGCAGGAGCAACTGTATTAAAGTGATGTTATCACCAGACATAGAGGGATGATGTTGAATTGACAGCTTTGCAGGAGAACTCAGCTATGTGTGGGTTGCCTTCCACCAATTTTGGAAGGAGAGGGGTAAGTGAAAACCAACTGTAAGAAGGCATTAGCACTTATACCAATTGTAAGTATGTAGTAATCTATTTAATATTTCTTCCCTGATCTGACATATAATTTACTAGTTAAACATGGAAGATATAGAGTGAGACTATTTAAAGTAAAATATGACCCCCAACTCTCGTTAGCTCTGTACCCTTCGTATTTATAGATGTGCAGGTAAAAATGTTCCCCTAGAGATAAAAGAAAATCTTCCAACTTGAAGCCAGCGAAGTAATTGCTACTGTGAGGAATGGGATTTACACGTAAAATCAGTGAAGATAGGAATGGGCATATGTATGCGTGTGAGTGTAGCGGGATAAATGTTGGGCTATCTGTGAATAGATTGACTAGAAAATTGCTGTGATGTTCTGATATCTATACCATTCCTTCTGGGTTATATTGTCAACATCTCTGGAAACATTTTTTGCTGCTCTTAACTTATGACTATAATTGAGTCTTGTTTGAATATGTCAGACAAAATGTATTACAGGTATGGAACTTTTGATATTGATCAAAATGCATTTGGAAGCATCTGGGATATAGCACTTTAACCCTTGGAAACAATTTGACGTTATGTATGACCAGATTGTACACCAATCTCAATATGTATGATAGGAAAAGTAAGCTTGTTTTTTTGTTGGATATCCCTACAAGCCACTATTTTAAGACCTTGAGGTGTGCTTTTAACCATCAGCTAAGTAAAAATAGATTTGTACTTAAGCCAGCTGGATCTTATTCAGGAATAAATTTCAGACAGGCAAAGAAACAGCTGGAATACAGTTTCTCGTACGTGGGGTGCCAAAGAAGATGTATGGTTAGGTGTCATACAAGTATGGAAGGTATTAAATGCCAGATGCTTAAAGCTTTTTGTTTTAATAACATGAGGCAAAAGAATAATGATAATATATTAAGCCTGAAATATTCTTTATCTGCAGAAGTATGAGAAAGTATTCTAATAATATTTAGCTCACTATAGCCCAATTTCTAAGTTTTGAATTGACATATAAAATATCTTAAAAAGTGTAGAAATCTTAAGCATGGAGTATACTTTTCCAAAGTAAACATGACCATGTAATCAATAAAGAGATGAAGAAATAATATAACTATGGCTGCTAAATAAGATAAAGAGATAATATAACTTATGGCTGCTCTTACTTGTGGCTGCTCTCAAGAACTATCCCCAGTTCTAGTCCCATTCATCTCTAAAAGTAGTCATTAGCCTAATTTTTAGCACCATAGGTTAGTTTTTACTTTTACAATACTTTTTTGTCTACTTTCTTTCAGACAATATTGTGTGTGTTTGTCTGTATGTGTGTGTATAATCTAACCACTTTACTAAATGAAACTTTTTGTTTTCTTTGCATTTCTTATTATTATATAACATTGCATTGTACCATTATACTAAAATATATGCAGTCTACTGTGATAAGGCAGTTGACTCCTTTCCAGTTTGGGGCTATGGCAAATAATATTTCTATAAACATATATGTACATGCCACTTGATCCACACTTTTGTCTCTGGTTGATTTATGACAGGGAAAAGAAATTCTGGTTCTGGAACAAATTGTCTAATTTACAATATGTTGCTGAATAGTTTTCCAAAATGATTACATAAATATGAATTCTACCAACTGTAGCACAAATAGTATCACTATCTCCTGTAATTTATCATTTGTTAGCTTGCTAAGTTTGGTCATTTCTGTTGGTGTGGCTTATCACTGGGATTTACATTGAATTTTCTTGATAGTTAATGAGGTTAAGCACATTTTTCATGTCCTCAGGGCATTTTCATATCTTTTTTTTCTTGAATACAAATATCACATTGCCTTAATTACTGATAATTCACCATTTTGATATTTCTTTGGCTCTTATGATTTCCATATACATTTTAGAATCAGCTTGTCATATTTCAAAACCAAATACCTGAGATTTTGTTTAAGAATGTATTAAACATACAAAGCAATTTTGAGAGATGTGACTTTCATAACATTAAGCATTCTAGTCCATGAACACTGATAGTGATAACATTAGGCTTCACTAATTTTTCTCTATACTATGTTATTGGTTTCTGGTTAGAATATTTGAACAATGTTCATTAGGTTTATTTCTAGGTATTGAAGTTTGCGATGCTATTGAAAATGGCTTTGTTTATTAATTTCATTGTAATTATTTGTTAATGGAATATTAAAGCACATTTGAACTTTGTATATTGATCTTTAATTAAGCACATTTCAGAAAATCAGTTAGTGATTCTAATAGATTTTTGGAAATATTATTTTCAAATTTTTCTATCCAAAATAATGAATGTGCAAATATGACAATTTTATTTCTTCTTTTATATCCTTATTTTTTTATTTCTTATTCTTGCATTGTTGAACTGGATATAAGTCAGAGCAGCATTTTGAATAGAAGTTGTAAGAATGGATATTCATGTTTCCTTCTCAGTCTTGGGGAGAAAGCTTTCAGTACTTCACCATTCAATATATATTCAATGCTGCCAATTTTTGGTAGGCACCTATGTTAAGCAAAATTATTTCATAGCCCATGATTTCTGGCCTCTGAGATATATACACCTTATTGCATGTATTAAAGCAAGCACTAACCTAGTTTTACTCTCAGTTCACTGACATTTTTATGATTAATGGGTTTAAAATTTTATCAAATGATTTTTCATTATCTATTGAGATGATCTTTTTCATTTTCTGTTAATGTGGTAAATTAAATAATTTGACTCTTACATTCTTAAAATAAACTTCACTTGATCATGGTGATTATATTGTTCTTACTATATATAGCTCCATTTGCTTTGCTAGTATAGTAGTTACGGTTTTTATTTATTTTTATTTTTTGCTTCAGCATATTACAGGGGTACAAATGTTTAGTGTACATATATTGCCTTTGCCCCATCCAAATCATAGCTTCAAGTGTGTCCATCCCCCAGATGGTGTGTACCACACCCATTAGGTGTGAATATACCCATCCCCTCCTCCCCTCTCCCACCTGCCAGACACCTGATGAGTGTTATTACTCAATGTGCACATAAGTGTTGATCAGTTAATACCAAATTAATGATGAGTACCTGTGGTGCTTGTTTGTCCATTCTTGTGATACTTCACTTAGAATAATGGGCTCCAGCTCCATCTAGGATAATAGAAGAGGTGCTAGATCACCATTGTTTTTTATGGCTGAGTAGAACTCCATGCTATATACATACCACATTTTATTAATCTACTCATGGACACTTGGGTTGTTTCCACCTCTTTGAAATTGTGAATTGTGCTTCTGTAGATATTTGAATACAGATGTCTTTTTTATAGAATGTATTTTTCCTTTGGATAGATGCTTAGCAATGGGATTGCTAGATCAAATGGTAGTTCTACTTGTAGCTATTTGAGGTATCTTCGAATGTTCCAAGTGTTTTGTTTTTTTTTTTTAATTATTAGAGGGATTGGCCTCTGATTTTCCTTTTCTTGTTATCTTTGTAAAATTTTGAAATATTAAGAATTTAGAAATAGTTAAATTATGTGTTTATATCCTTAATAGATATAAAGCTTTTTTTTTATTATTTATTCTTGTCATAATATTCTGTATTTTTGTCTCCACAGCTCTGTGACATAGTCAAAATCTATGATTAGCTTCTCAGCCCGTTATCAGCTACTTTCTGCTAGACTTCCAACTCCCAATTAAATTTGGCAAATGCTTTAAAGAAATTTCTCCCACATTCTCTTTAGAGTTCTCTTCTGATAATTTGAGTCCTAAAATACTGTCTTTGGGGATAGATTTATTGGGGTTTCAAATGAATTTTAGCATATTTTAATTGTTTGATATTATTTTCCAGCTTTTCTGGACAATCTTTGTTGGTATTATTTTGTCTCATTTCCATCTATTATGTCATAGCCAGAAGGAAAATCTGGCCTGATTTTAGTAAACAGAATAAGTATTGAATAAAATATTGTCAGGAAAAATGATTTAAAAGATTATAAACGCAGTAGAGTGATAAAACTTTTCAATGTTCTTATTTTACAAATATACAACTATTTTTAAAATGCTCATATTTTACTAGGATTTGAAGTAATTACTCAAATTTTCTAATTAATGCATATAGAAATATATTCTATGATCATTTTTCAAATCTCATTAACATTAACACAGCATTCTTTTTCACAGATTCTTATAAATAATTTATAAATATTTTTCTGAAAATCATGAAATGTTTTCTATTAAAAATAGCAGCATCCATACTTTGGATTAAAAAACTGTTTTAGAGCTTTGGAATACTCTTGTTATCCATGGCAGTTAAAAGCTGCCATTTTAACTAACAAGTGACTCTAGAGATTTTTTTGTCACCGTGGTGCAGATTTGAGTCACAGTCCCTTAAGTTTGCTATGTGAGAGCACATTTCTCAGCTACAGTTAGCCTAGCTCAGAGTCCAGACTCAACATTTCCACCTAGCATTTTCTTTACTTAGAAATACATCTGTAATACCAGTAAAAATGTGGAAGATTTCTTTCTTTCTTTCTTTTCTTTCTTTCTTT